>SRMA01025554.1:345777-398072 GCA_007224835.1 Danionella cerebrum
TCAGCAGATCTATATCTCCGCTTCAGAAAATGCTAGGGACATGGTTCTTGATACGAATAACTCATAGTGAGGAGTAAACCTTTTAATGACATCATTGATTACTCCATAGCAACCAGACTTTTTAACCTAGCAACCGATTCAAATATCTATAGCTCATCTCAGGCTTTTTACAAGCACTTTTACAAGCCAACGTCAATGTTTAGTCATCTCGTTAATAAAACACTTTCATATGTTCATATCTGCGTGTATATCATTTTTAGAAATATTTTTAAATGATAAAGTTTTATAACAGGTCACAAATCACTCAGGGATTTTGTCAATGTGTTGTGACACTAAATATAAATATATCACTGTGTATTACAATCCACCACAAGCTTGAAGTTTGCCTACCAAGATAATTATATCAACAGTAGTAAACAGACTGAACTTATGCCTTATTTTGATACCACAATAACTGCAGCTGTTTGGAGTTGTGCTCCGACTGTTAACAATGATCACCAAAAATTCATAGCTGATAATCCTTCCTTCCATCCATCTATCGATCTCCTCATTTCAGGATCACAGAGTTATCTGCTTTTGTCTCCTGCACTTTTCAGGGGGTGGGGTTTCTATTGAAAGGTCACAGGGCAATCCTCCGCCCCACCAAGCCACTCACATTCGCTAATCCTAAACTACACGATTGGCATCTTTATTTATGTGCCTTTTATATATATATATATAAAAAAGGTTTAAACAAGATGAACAGCATTTCGTTCAAAAATGCACCCACCCGTCTCCGTCATGGTATAAACAACCTTTTTTTTTTTTTTTGGCCGTTGGCTTTTTTTCTTTGAACTGAAAAGACAGTGACAGGAAATGAGGAGGAGAGAGAATTGGGTGGGATGAAAAAGACAGCAGATTTGGGATTTGAAGCCCTGAACAACTGCGCCTATGAGTCCAGCGCATTACCCACTACGCCACACCGCAGGATTCATAAACAACCTTTTTACAGTATTTTTGAAGGTTTTACAGTACTTTTGTACAACTTTAAATGTTGAAATCAGGAACATATAAATGTCAAGAAAGTCAGTTTCTAGCCAAATCGTTATGTCTATGGAAAGATGGTCACCTGGTAAGTCATGGTGATCACTGTTTAGGCCAAATATTTTTAACTTTAGCATATAATCATCAGAATAACTCTCACTTCCGAACTTTTCTGTATTAAACACAGTCTTTTTCCGTGTGTTTTGCCACTCAGCCATGCTCAGTCTCATTGATGTCAATGCATACCCTCTATTAGGCCATTAAGTCAAGCTTTGTTTGTAAAAATGACCTCAGCACACAGTTCTCAAATGAAGCAGAACACAAGGAAAATGAAAAGACAGACTTACGTTGTACCAGCTTTGGCTTTTCTGCAGGTTTGAAAAATCCAGTGATGATGACGATGCACAAGAAAAGAAAAGAGAAGGTTTTAAAGATTCGACAAAGACAAGCAAACAATTCTATCAGATCTATCAATATTTGCAGAAATGCACATGGGATTATATGAAACACATTTAAGCATCCATCTATCTAATGCACCTCTATATACATCTAGAGCGTATCTTGGCGTTTGGAAAGGAGGGATTCATTCGAGGACAGCTCTTGTGTCAAAACATTGTTCAAAAACATCCGCAATTCATAAGTCCACCACAAGAGGGCAGTATTCTCACTCTTTTTCAACTTGTTTTATGAAGAGCAACCAAAACCAAATGAGTTTGGATGGAGATTATTTTTATTTTGCTTTAGTTCTAAACAGTGGTGAGGAGTAATGAAGTAAATTTTATTTGTTACTGTACGTAAGTAGCTTTTTCAAGTATCTGTACTTTACTCAAGTATTTTTTATTTGGGGAGACTTTTTACTTTAACTTCACTACATTTCAAAGTGGATTATCTTACTTTTTACTCAAATACATTTGGGAAATCAGTCGATCCTTTTTATGTATGAGTGGATAAAAACTTAGTGAAGCGTGCCGATCCACCAATCAGGGCACAGCGAGCGCTCTGTTTCAAAAAGTTTCAGTGGTTTCTACTGCGAATGCAGTTCAGTGTCAGTTCAACAGCAGCGTTTTTTGGAGAGTGTCGTGCTTTAATAAATGATGGAAGAACCTCCCGAAACTAGTTTCTGTCACAGTAATCTGATATGAGAAGGTTATATTTACGCACAGAGACATTTAGGTACAATATACTAAAATTTGTGAACCTGATTAGCAATTGAAACATTATAATGTTCTTTATTAAACTTGAACTTGCAACTATGTTTAAAATAAACCTTAAATTGAAAAGGTCTGCACTGAAATTGTGTTATTTCATTTGGTTCCAAAGGAAATTTACATTCTAGCTTTAAAACTCATGAGCATGTGTCAACTTCATACATGTCAAAGGTGATTTTCACATATTGTTTAAGCGAGAGTTTTGACAAAAATGGTATATTATATCCAAAATAAATCATAATACTTTGCATACTTCAATATATATTTAAGGCAAATAGTTTTGTACTTTTACTTGAGTGAAATTCTGAAGGGAGCACTTTTACTGGAGTAATATTTTACCTAGTGCATCTGTACTTTAACTCTACTCACTAACTTTTCTAACTAACTGGTGTCAAATGTTGACAAACCCAATATATAGAGTGTTGAAGTGATGGGAAGATCTTTCTGATCTAACATATCTTATTCACCAAAAAGAACAATTCTTTTCTTTGGACAGCTTTTTGGTCATGGTGGTAGAGTCTTACTGAATGTGTCTTTATGCAGCTAACATTCTCAAACAGCTGCATCTAATTAAGGATAATAAATAGGGTGGAGGTGGATTTTTTTAAGGTGGACTTTGAGGGTCAGAATTCTCGCTGATAGACAGGTGTTCAAATACTTATTTCCCGCTGTAACATACAAATAAATAGTTAAAAAAATCATACATCATGATTTCTGGATTGTTCTTTTTAGATTATGTCTCTCACAGTGGATGTGCACCTACGCTGAAAATTTCAAACCCCTCCACGATTTCTAAGTTGGAGAACTTGCAAAATAGCAGGGTGTTCAAATACTTATTTACCTCACAGGATATTATATATTCTTTAATATCATTAAAACAGGAACCTGGGTCTAAATCTGATAAACTCACATTAGCTTATTTATGACCAGCTGAGCGTATATTTATCACTAAAAGCTCAGTGAAACTTTCTGTTTCTAGGGAAACGAGTGGAGATTAGGGGTGCAATGGGAGCACAGGACACAGAAACCCACTGGGACTCTATGGTGCTCTATTTAAGGGGCGGGTCAGAGGTTACAGAGATTAATTCCTTACTTTAATCAGGTTTAGTCTGTCATACTGGTGGAAAAGTTGAGCAGATGTCAGACAAGTTTACGGTTATTAGTCTTTCTGAAATAAACATGTGTTTGGGTTTCTATGATGACGTCACTATATTACACAAACATTTAAACGGAATATTTGGTTGAGCAGCATGACTGACTTAATAAATGTGAAAGACACATTTTTTTATAAGTGTTGAGATCTTTATTTTTCTCAAATTGACATTGGGAAAATTACATTGTATCTGAGCGGTCCATAGAAACCACGCTGTTTACCATAGCAACCAAATTGACATCTCTATCTCAGCTTAGGAAAAAAATAGTAACATGGAAGTTGGTTTATTTTACCCATGTTAACACAGGGAACATTCTATTTTTGTCACTGACTCTTTCATAGCAACTAAAATTTTTACCCTAGCAACCAAATCAGCAGATCTATATCTCCGCTTCAGAAAATGCTAGGGATATGGTACTTGATACAAATAACTCATAGTGAGGAGTGAACCTTTTAATGACATAATTGATTACTCCATAGCAACCAGATTTTTCAAACCTAGCAACCGATTCAAATATCTATAGCTCATCTCAGGCTTTTTACAAGCACTTTTACAAGCCAACGTCAATGTTTAGTCATCTAGTTAATAAAACATTTTCATGTTTTATGAAAGTTTTATAGAAATTACGAGCTGAATGCACCTTAAATGCACCTGGTCCACCTTAAAAAGACACGACGCTTCCGCCATAATCTTACCGACACATACATACTATTGCAGGAGGTCTGCATGGTTTATTGTTTAGTGTTTCTATCCATGGGAGGTTTAAAGTTCCAGTTTCAAGCTTCGAACAGTGTGTGTGCTCTTATGAAGTCGAATATTTGACGATATCGAGTTAAAATGTAAACGTTTTTATATAACAATTTTAATTGTGGTTTCATGAGCTGAATCTAGTAAATTCCAGGGCCCGGTTTTTCAAAGGTAATCCACCACGATTTTGAATAACGTATAAATTTTAGAAAATGAGTTATAAAAATGAATTATATAATCGGATTAGAAACTTTCGGAACTTTTTGGCAGGGTTTGGATCACTTTGATCCAAAAAATCTAGATCCCGTCAGAAGGATGGATTCAGAATGGATTTCATTCTCAAAATTGAATGAAAACTTTAAAAATTTATCAAATAATACTATATTTGAATGATGCGGTAATCTTACATGATATCCTATTTATTCAAAAGGTTTACATTTACTTTATTCAGCCTTACAGTTTGGCTTCATAAAATAATCCCTCAAAACTGACCAAAAAGAATACATTTAATTTTGTCACTGATTGATATAAATCTAATTGATACACAATCTAAAATGTTTTTGTTTTTGGAATATTTATTAGTGATGCATAGAATGATTACAGAATCACCAAAAAAAGCAAAGAATGACTATCATTGATTTTTAGAATCCAAAACAAATCCAAAAAACAGAGGAACAACTGACTCTGACCAAACCGCAGCAAACCAAGGCCAGACTTGAGATCTGTCTCCTACAGGCTACGCTCAGACATGCTGGTCTCTCAACATCAGCTGATTTATTTTTATTTCAAATACAAATAACCTTATATTGACCCCACACGGGCTATTCTACGTGTTGCTCTTCACATATCCATAGTTGTACATTGTGATTTCCTGTTTGAGCATTGGTTATCCAGATTTCGAAACTGTAAGTCACTTTGGATAAAAGCCTCGGCTAAATACATAACGGTTTTGTTAAAAGAGTTTCTAAAGCTCTGGGGTCTTATTTGTAAAAGAGTGCGTAATACTAGAACTAAACGTACGTCAGAACAGAAATCGAGGAGGTGGAGACCGGAAAAGCAATTGCCTTTGAAGTGCTGGACACAATTCCGCAGATAAATCCAAGAGATTTATCTTTGAATATACGCAACCTTTATAAATGAGACCCCTGACGATTACGTAAGACACTTCAGATTTGTGTTTATAGCAAATTATTACACATTACTTTAATTAAAAGCTTTAGAATAAAATGTCATTTCGTCACTATGGATTCCAAGTAAATAAAATTAGATTCCATGCATTAATTTATTTAATAAGTTTTGTTCAAATCTTGCAACTTCTGTAATTAATTCTTAAAAGTCTCTGCATGCACCGGCTCACAGCGGCTGTTTATGTGGTTTCTAAAAATGTTATTTGTTTTGCCATTTTTGTTTTTAAACAACATTTTAAACATATTTCAAATTAAAATGTGAGAAAATGCGCAAGTCTTTTAGTCGATCTGTAGTCAACCCAAAGTGATTCTATTGGTTCCATCTAGTGGTGAAAATAAGGGATAAACATTGGATGTACAAGACCTGTGATGAGGCTCGTGTTTTTGTTTTAAGTCTCAAGTTCTGGCACCAAAAAGCAGGTTTCGGAAAGGTTCGCCTGTTTTTTTTAAGCAATTTTGTTTTGACCTTGTCTTTGTATTTGGGGGGATTTATGATTTTTATTTTGTTTCAATATAAGATTTTTGCTATAAAACATAAAAAGTGTACATTATGAATGTTGAGATTTTTGTAGCAAAAAGGACAAACTTTACATCCCTGATTTCAGGTTTGTGGTGAAATTATTGTGTGTTGTAATAAAAAATATTCATAAAAAAATGAAAAAAAAAACACCCAAAAAGGCTCCAGAGATCTAAGAGTTAATGCTAGACTATAGACTCATGAACATTTTTAATTTTATTGTGTTTATATGTTGAAAACGACCAGGAATGATGCATTTGCTGATCTTTCAGAACCAATTGGCTGATGACTACATCTTCGTAGGGGTGTCCCGATTCATTATAATTTCAGCTCTTCCTTCTTGGTTTTTAGGGCTAAGGAAGAGAAATTTAACTCAACTCAAATGTAATCATGCAGCTCAACCACTGAGAGTCACCAAAAAGATAAGAACCTGTTCTGAACCACTATACATTACCCTGGCATGAGGGGTGCTTAGCATTTCCTGTGTAGATACAGGAAGGTGATTTAAAGGGACAGTTCACCTAAAACCAAAAATACTTTCCAACTCAAAATTTGCCATCAAACCATAAGTTGGGGTCACGGGGTTCATCTCGAGCACACTTTCGGGAAAGGCGGAGTACAATCTGGACACATTTACTCACATTGACTATTTTATTTAGCTTAAACTATTGATTGTTTTGGTGAACTATCCCTCATTTAAGCGGGTAACATCAAGGGGGACGTAGAGTAGAGCAGAAAAAGGCTTACTTTGGACAGTCTCTTGTGTGACTAGCATGCATGAGAAAAAGAACAGATGTCAGAAAACAAACAATGAGTTATGTGCAAAGAAATAAAAACATTAATTTATGTGTGTTTCATGAGACGCTGATGATTATGAAATGGACTTACACGCAAAACATTAATTCTTTCATCAATCACTTGGAAAAATAAGCAAGAAACTGTAAAGAGCACTTCCTTCAGTCGACTCAGCGTTGACCTATCACTAAACCCCACTCTTTTTAATAGACTGTACGCAGAATTGTTCTCTGAATTTAGGTGCATTTGGGCACAAAAACAGATTTTGTGGCTTAAAAATGCGATGTCGGAGCATTTGCCAAATGAAGTAGGAATTAAACGAATTTTGATTTCAAATATTAAGTGTAGGTTACAAAAAGGTTTTAGTATAAAATATAGTATCAAATTCAAAGCAACATGTGAGAAAAAGTGCTATTGTCTTTCAGTTTCATTTTACATACCCCACATTAGTGCCATCTCGTGGTGAAAAGAAAGGATAACCTTTGTAAGTAAAAGACCTGTGATATGGTTTGTGTTTTTCAAATAAAAAAAAAAAAAAACCCACAATGGACCCAAAAGTGGTTGGAATATTGTTTAAGGTAAAGGAAACCTGTTTTTTTTATACAATTTTCACATTATTTTGACCATGTCTTTACTTTTTTGTGGATTTATGAATTTTAATTTGTCTAAACACTTGTGACCTTTGTTATTAAACATAAAAACTGTCCTTTGTCCAGTAAAAAATGTACATGTACTACGTTATTTCGTACAAAAGCCTATGCACAGTATGTGCATTGTAGTGGCTGCATCTTCAGCTGCTTGTGTGTATTTTCTTGCAGACAGACCCTCTCCTGAACACTAGATGTCGCTTTGTGCTCATAAACTAAAATGACTAAAGTTCAACATCGAGCACTCTTCACTGCATTTCTTCTCTTCTCTCTACTCTATTTCTCTTCTCTTCTCTTTACTCTTTACTTCTCTTCTCTTTACTCTTTACGTCTCTTCTCTTTATTCTTTGCTTCTCTTTTGTTTACTCTTTAATTCTCTTTTATTTACTCTTTACTCCTCTTTACTTCTTTTCTCTTTACTTTTCTTCCCTACTCGACTCTCTACTTCACTTCTTCTGTTCCTCTGGGAGTACAGCTTCTCAATTTACCACTGTCTTTCTCAGCTGAACACATGTGACAAAACGAGCCAATCACAGCAGTTTAATGCAATGCGTGATGACTCTATGTTGATGCACCTACACACTGCATTTTTTCCAGCTGGTGTGTAAGGTCACATTAGCGCTCATGTAGTTAAAATAAAGATCCACTGCTTGCAGCTGATGCTGAGATGTGTAAAGGCCTGGACTCAAATGTTTACAATCGGTTTTATCTATAACCATCCGTCGACATTCCCCTCTCAGCTCAAATAATGTCGAGTTTGTTCAGCCCTCCACCCTCACGGCTGTCATAGAGATACAAAAACAACATGGCAGCGAGCAGGGAAGAACTCATTCAGAAGAACCGAATTGTCGTGGAGTTTCTTTTTTTTTTTTTTTTGCCAGGTCAGAAACAAAACAAACACCACCCCGCTGCACATTGTTTAAAATCTGTTGCTACCAGAGGTTCCAGTACGACCAGTTTATTGAAACACCTCAAATGAAATGGAGGAAACAGTAAGAGCCAAAAGCAAACCTGCCAAAAAACAACCCAGATTGCCACATTTACAAATGGTATCCCATGTGATGAAGACAGGGTCTGATGGAAAGCAATAAAAGATTCTGTCACTACGTATATCACTCTTTATTTAGTGCCCATTTCAAAAATCTGTTTGAATCTTAAATTTAAATTTTCTCAAAAAATACCAGGCCCATGGAATGACCTAGGCCTGGGAACGCCTCTGAGACCCCCCTGGATAAGCTGGAGCATGGCTTTTTGTAATATACAGAGCATAAATAGAGGAGAAACTGTGGAAGTTTCAAATCCTAAATTGTATTCACTATAAAAGGAATGTAGATCAAAATTCGTAGGATATAACTTTGAGGATATGATTGGTTCTTTCATTGGGTCCTTTGGGACATTATTTAAGCATTTTCTTAATGTCTACAGTTGGTCATAATGGAAAAGTAAGATTAGATAGTAACGTGGGGATGTTCTACGGGCATTGGTTTCTTACCTATAGCTTCTTAACAGATACCCAACTACACTGAACAAAAATATACACGCAACACTTTTGTTATTGCTCCTATTTTTTTTTCTCCACCTACACAAAATAGCCGTTTCTTTGAAATTTTGTTCACAAATCTGTGGACGATCACAGATTTAGACAGATTTGTAAACATACTTTCAAAGAAACGGCTATTTTGTGTAGGTGGAGAAAAAAAATAGGAGCAATAACAAAAGTGTTGAGTTTTTATTTTTGTTCAGTGTATGACTCGCTGATATTTCCTCTTAGCGTGGGGGTTAGAAGTGAGTCAACTGAGTCAACAAACCACCAGCGTCTACAAACTATCTGTTACTTCAAGTCTATCCTTCGAAGGATTCTGCCTTTTGTGAACCCAAACTCACACTCACCTTGGAGTTCTTTCCAGTGGGGCGTCCGGTGTGAAGGGTCTGGCTGTATGTACGTGGGACAGCCGGCTCTGGGGTGGAAGGGGATTTATCCGAGGGGGGATCCGAGCTCTTTTCTACCATGTTGTCTGCTTCAGGACTCTGGGGCGTTGGGGAGCGGGAGCGCTTGTGCAGGACAGGCGAGCAGGCCGGAGAGCTGCGGCTCGAGTTACTGGCAGTGCTGAGAAAAAATAAAAACGAAATCACTGTTTGCTGCATGGGTTGCAATCATTAAACATTTGATTATAAAATGACAGATTGTGGCCAGGAGATTGAAACTATGAGTAAAAATATTTCTGTGAAATCCAGATTTGTGTGATTTGTGTGTCTGTGATCACATCAAAACGACATGTTTACCCTGAAAATGATCTGGATGTGTTTTGTGGCAGAGTTTAAGATTTTTAAATGGCCACATGCGAGCCATTCCACAGAATGAGTGGCATTTCTCTCTCTGGGAATCTCCTTATGTATAAATAAGCATTAAAATTGCTTCATAAATAGATTTTATGGCTTAAGTAAAGTATACTACATACTATTCTTATTGCAAATTTAAGCTTTAACATTTAAGATATTAATACAATCCACATAAACGCTGAAAAAATAGCATTTATTGCTTGTCCCCAGCCTCTAAAGCTTTCAAAAGCATTTTTTGCAATGATATGTAAATCCATCCATTATGTTTGTTTCAAATACATTTAGTTATATGAATATTTTAGTTCTAAGATAAAAAAAATTAACAATTTAGTCATGTCCTCAACGTTTTACTCATTCCTGTTACTCTAACCCATCCCCCACCAAAAAAAACTGAGGAGTCAGTTTTTCAGCAGGTAGTTGCATCATTAGGATCGTGAGAAGGCTTTGGGAAGAGCGAAGGTAAGTTCTCTCAATTTCTAATTTACATTTTTGATGATTTTGTGATTATGATATCTTCAAGTGTCATTTAAAAAATAGTTCCATGTCACTCAAATTATTTCTGAGATTTAATTTAGTGTAAAAATGTATATATTTGGTAAATAACTGAATTTGAAGAATTTCCTGGTTCAATAATCAGGTGAGCCATGTGGTTGATTAGCATGTATTTGCTAATTCTTTGCTAAAAAAAAAAAAAAAACAAAAAAAAACATTCCACATCTTTTGATTATAAATCTAATAAAACATTTAAATAAGTCACTTAAGATGGACCAATACCCATATGGAATACTTAAGTATGTTTGCTATTGGAATCTGTTTTGAAATCAAGTAAAAAAAAATTTTTTGAAAAGTTATAACAAGCAAATGGCATCCATTTTGTGGAACGGCTCACATACAGCCTCGCACCACTCCGGTCCATAAACTCACAGGAATGTGTTCAGACTGACATCTCCCGATAGCCATCAAAAACAAACCAGTGAAGTCAAATCAGCAGTGAAAAACACACAATAAAATCCTCCCAATGCTATTTTAACCCTTAGAAGTCTCTGCATGGACCTGTGCGTTGGCCAATCACAGCGGCTGTTTTGAATTAAATAAGAATGACGCAACCCACCTATTATTTAATTTAGATTTTAAATAAAATATGTAGGTTTCAAAAGGTTTTTAGTTTTGATATTTTGTGTTTTAAAAACAAACATTACAAGAGTTATGACGCATAATTCTCAAGATAATTAAAAATAAAATGTGATAAAGTTTCATTGTACCGACCCCAAATCGGTGCCATCGGTGCTAACTAGGGATGATTTGAAAGGATAACCCTTGGAAGTACAAGACCTATGATACGGCTTGTGTTTTTCAAAGTTCTGGCACAAGACAAAACAGAATAGAACAAAAAGTTCTTCAAACAGTGTATGAGGTTTAGGAAAGTTTTCACCTTGTCTTTGCCTTTTTTTGGGACTCATAAATATTTATTTTGTATTTGTCAATGAAAGATCATCTTGTTTTATTTTGTGAATACAAACATTCAAGAAAAATGATGAAAATACAATTTTTACACAAAACTATTGTAAAAATGGAGGATGCCCTACAGGGATTCGAACAGTGTCATGACATCAGGTTTCTTACAGGTCTCAGCCTCGAACGTGGTAAACCAACTTCATTTATTGATGTTACACATTTGTGTGTTGCTAGCGCCGTTTTTCCCACTTGTGCGCTTGTTTCTGGATATCACAAGATGCTTTGTGGCATTGCTTTGTGGGTAGTGCATCCCTTCAGGGGCAGGAAAATCTGCCTTTCATGTCCAGCCTTGACATAACCATTTGACTCGTGTGTGTGAAATATTTGCAAATAAAGCAGTTACCCTCTAATGAGTCCAAGAAAAAAAAAAAAACATCACTTCCTGATAAGCTCGTGCCAAATTTCAAATGAAAAATGGAAATTGCTACATTAGGAGAAGCCTTTTTTTCATATATAATAGCTTACTTGCGTCTTAGAACATGAAATGCAATATGCGCAGTTATGTAATGTTGCTTTTGGAGGCAAGAGATTGCTCTTCGGGAACGCAGCTGGCCATGACCGATATGGGAAGTGATGAACCTAACTTGATGACAGACTTCAGGAATTTTAGAACCAAAACAACTATTTAAAATGTGCGAAACGCACATACACAAGCCAATATCCAATCAATGAACTGCTCCTTTGTGTAAATATCCAATTAGCGAGCACTAAAGTTAGAGGACAGCGGAAATTTGCGTGTTTGACACAGCTAGAAAAGAACGGTCACCGCTGAGAAAACACCGTTTTTTGCTGGCTTTGCAGAAGAATACGACAAAGATAGAAAAAGAACGGTAAACGAAAATGTCTCTGTGTGTCAGCAATGTTTTTTCAGATGTTATTATGCAAAAGGCAACATATAAACACAAGCGCTCTGCTGCGCCATCTTCAGTCAGCTGTTCCTGGTTTCACAACCCCTAGGTGCCCGTAACTTTTGCCTGCTACGATTGTTCATGTTAATTAAAAGAGATTTTTTTGTAGATGTGTCTTGATCAATTGACGCAGTTCATACAAAAAATACAAATTGCTAAGACAGCAGAACTGAACCGGAAACCGTGGCTAAAAACCGCGGTATGTACCGAACTGTGAGCTTCGTGTACCATTGCATCCCTAATTATTTATTCATTCATTCATTTTCCAACCCGTTTATTCCCTTTTAGGACTCGGGGGTCTGCCGGTGCCTAGCGCACATTGGGTGAGAGGCGAGGGTAAACCCTGAACAGCTCGCCAGTCCATAGCAGGGCAACATTCCCTCACACATTCACATCTAAGGGCAATTTAGATTCTTCAATTAACCTGACGCATGTTTTTGGGATTGTTTGGGAAACCGGAGTTCGCGGAGGAAACCCGCGCAAGCACAGGGAGAGCATTGAAGGCAGGATTATTATTATTAGTAGTAATATCCACCGCCACCATGCCGCCCTTCTTAATTATTATTGTTGTTAATTGTTCTTTATTTGAGGGGTGGGGGAGGGGTAAAGTAACTTGTAATATTGCCACTAACTACTTGACAAATAAAGTAATCGAAATAGTAACTTGACAACTTTTAAAAAGAGTAATCCGTATTTTAATTACATTTCAGAGTAACTTGCCCGACACAGGTAACTAGTGAATTTAACCACAGCAAACATATAATTTTAGTTTCCTCCGTTTTCATTTTAACTGATTGAAATGGCACTCAAATATTTCTAGCAGCATAATGTAAAAGATTTATACGTTTGTAGGAACCTCACAGAAATGATTTGCTGCAACATGAAGCAAACACACATTGATCTAAATCTTTTTCCACAAAATCCCAAACCAACCTGGCAGCCATGAGGAAAGTGCTGAGTTGAAGCAGTCATTCATTCAGCCACTCAGAGATGGAGGGATACACAGAAGAGAGCGAGAGGAAAACAGAGGAGGAGCTCATCAGCGCCATGCAGCGTCCCTTTGTTTTTCCATCTATATTGCTTTAATGAATGTCTCTGCTGTTACAAGCTTCCCGTCAAAATCCAGCAGTGTCATGGCTCGTCCTCATCTCATACGGCTCTCTTGAATGAAGCATCTTATGTGTCCCAACACCCCTCCCCCCGACCAATCACACTCTCTCCTGATGTCAACACCATCAAACCCCGCATGAACACACGTTCATGACATCACAAGCGCTCGATTCAATGGCACCTCACAACAAGAGGAGTTTCAATAAAAGACTGCTCAGTTTTGAACCATACGATGGTAGACTTGTGATTAAACACATAACATTTTTGGTTTTGTAGCTTTTATAACCTAACAATCGCTGATTAAAGAAGGGGTAAACAGTTCAGGCTCATGAAAAACTGAGCTGAGCGAACAAAAAATCTTCGAGTCAGCTACAGAAAATCCAGAAAAGTGGCACGTTGTGAAATAAAATGTCGTTTCAACCCCAATTTTGTTCCTCTATTATGTAGATCACCAGCTCATTTGTCCATCACACAGGAAGCTGGCTCACTTTGGGCCGGTTCAGATTGGAAACCTCTTATCTGTTCTGTTTCAGAGAACGATGAAACATCGTTACTTGAGAAGCCAGAGCGATGACAAGACTCCAGATTTTTGTTTGTTTTTTCTTCTTAGAAAATTCTTTCATTGTGGTTGGAATAAAAGTATTTTTAAAGGTTTGAAAATTCAACATAAAGTCCATTACTAAATTAAGCATCAGATTAAAAATGAGCAACGAATGCAGTCAGAAAACTACCAACAAACCTGACAACGAAAGGTACTTGTGAGTAAACAAAGGATGATGTCCTAAAAACAACCTTCATGAACTTTGTGAGTTCTTTTTGAGGTACATTGCGAAATGACCCAGAAAATGGGGGGGGGGGGTCTTTTTAAAAACCCCTCAAGTGTCCCTGTAATGATGATGATGATGATGATGATGAAAATCTTAATTTTTTTTATTCAGTGTATTAAATAAAATACACTTTTAAAACATTCAAATCAATTTATTACACAATAGGATAAGATTTAAAACGTTAAAAGCATTGAGCGCCAACAGTGCACTCAACTAAAATTGGTCCAAATAATAAAAAACACTTGTCAATGTGAAATGTCATGGTACAAAGAGGAAAATCTATAAAACATGAATTTGAGTTAGCAAACATCGGAAGAAAATAATATATTTGTTTGAAGCAACAAGAGAGCGTTAGAAAAATATAGTTTTGAAAAAGGCTGTTGAAATGCACAGGCTGATAGGGTCCCATTAGAAAAGCAGCACCCCTAGCAACCATTACATTCCTCCAAAGCAGAAGACAATCGAGTTCAAATACAGAACGAAACAATGCATAGAATATCACCGACTCCTCCCAAAACCAATAGCAACCGTTTATAAAAATCTGCATATTAGTTTAAAGGTTAATTTCTATGACTCATAGTAGTAATAGGAGCTTGATTGGACATCAGTGAAATTTGGCACACACGTGTAGTATGTAAGTATATAAATTGCATTTCCAAAAATTGACAGGAAGATTACAGAGAGGAAAGTAGAGAGAGACAGGAAGCAAGGGGGAGAGAGAATGGGCTATATGCGCATATGTGTCCTGCGCACGGTCCACAATACTACGGGGCAGGACAGAAGGTCAGCTTTTATGAAAAAAACTTCTAAAATTTTAGTTGTGTCAAACTCCTCTTAGAAATTATATCTGTTTATCTCTAAGTTCCATCAGTCTTTTTATTTTTTAATAAATAATAAATAAACAACTGTGCACACATCGGTTGTCTAAATTGGAATAAACAGGAAGTTGTTGCAGGGCTCTAGACTAACTTTTTGCACTGGTTGCACTGGTGCGCCTACATTTTTTTCTTAGGTGCACCAGCACAAAAGTTAGGTGCACCCAAATTTTCAACCGCATCACATTTAACACCGCATTTTCACAAGTTCACTTTATTTATTTATTCATTTTTTTTTAAATCACTGTCCATATAGACAATATTGACTTGTAGTTCTAAAAGGAAATATGGCTTTTAGTTCTCCATGAAGAGGGTCCCCTTTAATCTGTATTGTGGCACTTCTGAAAATAGGGAAGAATTTGGAAAGAATAATGTATTTTCTATCAAACTTACTCCTAACTGTAATAGTCCAGGGAGAGAGAGAGATTGAGAGAAAGAGAGAGAGAGAGAGAGAGAGAGAGAGAGAGCTTTAAATAGCGCTCTAATCTGCTCATGATGACTCTTTAATTCAAAGCAAGCACCCAGAATAGCACACCTATAAACCTGAAACAGTTCTCTACCATTTCATTATGCTCGCAAGTTTCTCTTAAAACCACCAAGACCAGCTTTAAATCAGTATTCAAGGTTTCAGGCACCATGGTGGCCTGTAAAGAACTGTGCCAAGGTTCATCAAGCAAATCACATAAGCAACAGAACCATTGTAGAGAACATCACCCCTTCTAACATTTTTGGTCCGGGTCATAGGGTACTGCTGATGCCAGCTCACATTGGGAGAAAGGTGGTATTCCCTGGATAGGTCATGTACAAGCTAGGGAGACCCAGTTGAAGGGACAACATACATTTTGAAGAACAAAAGGGAAAAAAAAGACAGTAGGCATGAAAACAGAGTTAAGATTCTTTAGCAGTTAAGACACAAGAAGATATCAAAGAGAAAGGCCTGTCTAAAGAGATGGCTTTTTAAATTGGTTTTCAAATTAGACCCAATCTGCAAGCTTATTTTAAAACGTAGGGGCCACACAACTATAAAGTACTCCCACCCATTGCTGTTTTGGGAGGACGAGGGGGCTCCAGCAAAAGGGCAGACGGGGAGCGGAAAGGCTTAAAAGAGTTCCCTAAAGTAAGAAGGGGAAAGGCTTTTCAGGACTTTAGACGTATGTAGTAGTGCCTCAAAGTGAGAGTGCTGCTCTATGGGAAACCAGTTTAGTTCCTGGAGAACTGGGGTAATATGGTCTGATCTGGGCATGCGTGAGATGATTCTATCTGCAGCGTTTGTTTTTGGATAAACATAGTTGTCTTCATTTATAATGAGAGTTACAATAAACCAAGTTACAAGTTTGTTTGTCATCAGAGCATAAACTAAAAGTGATGCAGATACCACAGAGAGAGATGTACGAAGCCTGTTTATGTTACCAAGCTGGAAGCAAGTAGACGGAACAACAAAGCTTATGGTCCAGAACGGCTCTCTACCGGCAAAACAATGCCTTGGCAAAGATCAGGTAAGCTGAAGAAAAAGGTCTATAAGCAAAAGCCATACCTCCATGGACGGACTGCACCAGAAAATGTAACTGCAGGGGAAACTCTGGAGGCGATAAGTGAAAGTTCCATGCAAATTAAGGGATGACCTCACGCGGGACTTAACGAGAGAGATAAATGAAACAGGTAATAAAAGAGAAACCAGTGTTACAACAGCGCAAGCTCATTGCATCCACTGATTCAAACTCACTCCAGAGGGCAACCTAGAGTAACCAATTGCAAACTCTACTAAGGAAAGCGAGGATTGTGGGGAAAACCAGAGTATCCTGAGGTCAGTGAGCAACCTTCTAACTGAAAGGCCACAGTGCTACCCACTAAGCCACCATCCACCCTCGTTTCAGTTAATAGCCATAAATGACATATTGTTAAGGGTAGGCTCATCTCAGCTCCTCCTCTTATTTTCGATTATCGTTCAATAGTGTAACGACAATGACTGGCTCCACCCACCATTAATTTAAAAATCGCTTTGGTTGGTTGTCCTATAACTTTGGTTGTTGGGTCAGCTCCTCTCTTTGGTGGTTGGCAGGAAGCTGTAGGCATGCCCCAGGGTAGTGATAATGATCTAAATATTTTAAAGTGTCTGTAAAAGCGGCCACATAAACTGAAGGCAATCACTCATTCATATTCCAACCCGCTTATACCCTTTTGGGGTAACGGGGGTCTGCCAGTGCGTATCTCCAGTGCACATTGGGCGCGAGGCGGGGGTACACCCTCGACAGGTCCCAGTCGATCGCAGGGCAACATTCACGCACACATTCACCTAAGGGGGAACTAGATCATTCAATTAACCTGACCGCATGTTTTTGGGATTGAGGGGGAAACCGGAGTACCTGGAGGAAACCCTCGTAAGCACTTAGAGGACATGCAAACTCCCTCCAGGAAGGTCACCTGCGAGCCTTGAATTGACAACCTTCTAACTGGAATGCCACAGTGCTACCCAGTTCGCCACCATGCCAACCTAAATTGAAGGCAGTGTAATTATTATTACTAGCTTTTCTAAAAACCTAAGGGCGATGTCACAGACGTTACTTTTAGGAAAAAGTATTTAACCCCACCACCGATGTTGAACGTATTCTGACAGGCAAACAATAAGCTCCTCAAGTCTCCATGCAGAGCTAACACACAGACCCGGAAGGGAAGAAAATCCCAATGAACAGTATTATTTTGTAAACCATCTTTGTTGATAAACCTGCTGTTCAGAGTACAGGATCAGATAATTAAGGATCCATTGTTGGGTTTTGTTAATGCCAACCAGCAGAAATGAGTGTAGAACATTTTGTTCTACGGGTGACCCAGACCCATAGCCCAAGGGCTCTGTATAACTTATGTAGGTAAGTGGGCAGGTTTACTGTAAACCAAAGCTACATGTAGAGTAGGGAAGTCTACTTGTAGACTCTTGATATTTAATGTTTTGATGAGACAAAAAGCAAATAAGCTGTTTTCAAGGCACAGCTTGTCCCTCAAAGCCGCATTTCAGGTACAGTGCCTGGTCTAGAGAGATCCAACTTTTATGCTTTGAAACGTTTTCATAAATAATGTTGTTGAGAAGGCTTCTGATAACAGTTGTAATCAGTGATCGGTTCAGCAGATGCAGCTTTTTAGCAACAAGTGATTGGCTACAAGTTCATGGTGGGGAATTTGGCAGTCTCTAGATAAGTATCTTTTATTCAAGTAACTAAAGACAGCTCCCTTTAGGAGGGGTTCCTAACATCTGCTAGGGGCCTGTAGAAAAGACATCTAGGAGCCAGCAGTCTTCTTTATTGATTGGGGAAATACGCATTTCCCTAGAAACCCTGTGACTATGAATAAGCAAGTGAAGTGGATGGATGAGATGGATAGATGACGCATTAAAACGGCCAGCTTGTTGTTTATTAGCACTATAGACATTGGTGATTTTTACTGAGGCCAGTGAATTTAGTTTAGTAGTGCATAATCAGTACAGAAAATCAGATTCTTAAAAGGAATTCAATCTTTTTTTATTAAAACATTTCTTGCTGAAAAGGAACTAATAATTAGGTTACGTTTTAGTCATGAGGCTGATTCTTCTGTGTAGGGTCAACACAAACTATAGCATAGCCTCTAGATGCAGACCCCTACACTGTAGCTTGTTGCACATCCGGTGGCTTGCTAGCAGAGCATTTTCTTCGTAGCTTCTGGCACGTTAGCCAGCTGAGCGTCATCAAGCTGCACGCATTAAAATGCGACTCGGCCGATAAATGGGGAGTCAGCGTAAGAGAAGCGAGAGCCACCAGGAATCGCCAAAGGGGCCCATGACGTGTCCACTGATCGGGTGTAGTGTGTCGCCGCTGGGCCAGTTCAGTCACTGGTGCTTGGCTAGATTCCCGTCCCCCGGAGGAGTGTGCCGGGCATTGGACCACCCATTTTCCAACAAGGAGCAAATGACAGGGCGCATGGATCTAGTGAGCAACAGTGCTGGCTGAGAGTCACTTGCTCAGTGTGAAGTGGGACAGATCCCGCGGCTCTACTGGGAACAGAAGGAGCCCAAGAAGTCCTCCGTTAACCATGTCTAGAGAGTTATCGCCGGACCTGTTGAGTCACTGGGCTCGGCTTCATACCTGCTCCCTGAGAGAGCAAACCATGTGTCAGGCCATCCATGGGCTGACACAGTCAACCTCATGGGGACGAAGCCATCAAGCTTGGAGACCAACAATACCAAGATTGCATACTTCTGGCCCCAGAGGTAATCTGCGCTCACCTGGCGTCCAACTGACATGGCACAAATCGCTAAGTGACTTTTATTTACTATTTATTTTTTATTCATTCATTTTCTTGCATGCTTAATCCCTTTCAGGGTGACTGGGAATTTTAGATTATTCAATTATCTACCCAGAGGAAACCCATGCTAACATGGCGAGAACATGCAAACTCATTCCAAGAACTTAACCAGTGAGTACGATTTATTTATTTACATAAAACGGCCACTTGGGCTACGAACTGTGTGTGGATGTGTGTAGGTGTGTGTCTCTATCCCCACCTTAACAATTCGTGGAGAACATGGTACTTTCCAGTGAAATAACAAGAGGTGGAATAGAAAAATGTATTCCTCGTTACCAGCCTCTCTTGCCTTATTAAAGAGCATGGCAATGCCAGGTGCTGCTTGTTGATGCTGTGCATAAAACGACCAGCATCGCACCTGAAGGAGCAGGAGTGATCTGTTATGTCACTTGGAGCAAGTCCAGGGAGAACCTCAACCGGCACAGCCTAACCCAACCCGACTGCGTCGCCAATGGTCCTAAGACACCTGGATGGACGCACCTGCCCCAGAGGAAAAAGCAACTGAGCGTTAGCCGTCCGTGTCTCCGAGGAAATGCCACCACGAGGACAGGCCTGTGAAGAGGCAGTGCTCTGGTGAATCGGGAATCTCATAAATCTGGACCGGAACAGAGAGTGGCGTCGATTGTCGCTATGGTAGAGGGCGGAGCTTTGACACAGCAGGTTCCTAGTCCTATACACGGTGTGGTTTCTGAAATATCCTATTGGGGCAACTTTGCCTCCGGGCCTCTTTCGCCACTCTTGACACTAATGAAAATACAAGAAAATGTATTGGCAATATTAAAAAAAAAAGAAAAGAAAAAGAAAGCTGAGCAAAGGTTCACACTTCCAAAAAAAAGAACCATAGTTTACACAACCAGTGAGAAATGCAACTTCACGGCTAGCAACATAGATGCTAGGTAATGACATCACATAATCATGATGGAGACAAGGAAGTTGATTGATTTTCTTCTTTTACCAATCATTAGACAATTAGGAAAAGCTATAATGACAAATGACAACTATTCTATTCTATTCCAATCTACTCTATTCTATTCTGACCACTGACCTCAGTTTGGTTTGTGAATACTGCATCATTCCGAACTACAGAGAGAGAATCCAATCGTCAAATCCAAGAGGACACCAGTTAAACAACAAATAATTCCATACCAAACATGGGAAAGGTTATTAAAGGAATACACATGGAATTGTAATGAAAAAGCAATGTTTTTGAGATAAGGTCACCAACATCATGAAACTAAATCACAGAAAACACGTTTTTGCATGGAATAAGAGGCCAAAATGAACTAGAGGAGGATTTTGCCAGGAGTCTGTGTATCGCTCTCTCACCAGGCGAGTTTGAAGCCTTTCATTAGTGCGGTCCAGCCGGTTCTGATCCCTTTCTCTCATCTTCCCTTTGCATCGGTCGCAGTCCCTCATCCATCCCTACCAGATGACGAGTGTGTGACAGTAATCTGGAGCAATCGGTGATCCCAAGCTCGAATCACAAAGCTTTATGAATGAGCCGGTGGGGTAGTGCGCTCAAATCCACATCTATACAGCAGCTAGCAGCTTCTCTCTCTCTCTCTCTCTCTCTCTCACACACACAATATGCATGTGACAGCTCCTCTCTCTCTCTTCTTACAGCTGAGGGTATGAGCTGCTCTCGACTCAATCTTGGTAACTCACTGAGCATGCTCTGATGCTCTAGGCCACTCCCCTCGGCTTCCTTCCTGAGTCAGATTCCTGTCGAGAGAGAGAGAAAGATAGAGAGAGAGAAAGAGAGAAGGTACGACTGTCGACAGCTGGTCCTTTAATCCTTTAATACGAATGGACGGCAAACACAACCAACGGATGAGAGAAGTGCATTGATTTCTATCGTGCATTTATGGGGCTTCCATCAAATACACTACAGATAAAATAATATGGCAAGCAAGCAATGTGGCATGCTAATGATAAGCCCATACAATGTCATTACAATATGCTGAGATTTAAAATGTGGCTTTGGTATCATTTCCCTTTTTTCAATATAGTGCAAAGGTCAATGCCTGTAAAAACAGGAACCATTTTGGAACCAAAGCAATTCTACAAAAATAAAGAGGATATCGCTATGTTGGAAAAACAAAAAACACAGACAGGCCCAAGAGACTAGCAGATCTGATCCGATTCGCAAGACTCTTTGGAGTGCTCTTAAGGAATTATTGATGCAATTATGCTCGCTGCCTGAAGATGGCGTTTAAGGTACAGCAGATGCAGGAAAGAAGACAACAAAAAAGAAGAAAAAAAAAATCAACGAACACTTTGATGTCGAGCGGTTTATTCTGTCGGTGGCTGATCACAGCGTGGAGAAAAGAGGATGTATGGCGACATTTCTTTCCTGTTTCCTGTGCGAAGTCTATATGAAGATGTCGAAAAAGTGCCACTGAGCTGCTCTTTTACGTCCTACTCAGGTCATCAAAAGAGAAGCTTTCAATGGTCATTCTCCTTGCAAAAACAGTAATCAATATGGAAGAGCAAACATTTTTTTTGGCGCTACGTTTGGTTCGATGTGTGCTGTCCCATTGGCGCCCGCGGTTTTTGATCAAGACAAAGTGTTGCACAAAACTTTTAACTGAATATTTGAGTTGGTGTGTGAGAAACATGTGTGAATTGGGATTTATGAGAACAAGTGGGATACATATCCGGTATAGGAGCACATACGAAAGCGAAAAAACGTAATTGAGTAATTCAGGCTGTCGTGACCAAATATATATATATATATATATATATATAAAAATTCTAATTTTTGGGTCACATTCGGCTGCAGTCTATAATATATTATTTATTTTATTTTATTTTTTACTTTGCATGGTGTCTAATGTCTAAGCTGATAGCTGGTAAAACAAAACTGTCTCAAAATGAGACTTCCTGTTTTATTTCGCTGATACGTCCTCATTTTAGCAATTCTTGGTTTTTCCAGGGTGGATCTCCAGAGGTGTAGTTTCTGCTGATTCATAAAACACAAGAAACAATGTGCACATACCTGAATCTACAGCACGGACAGCTAGTTCCCAGCACAGCTTTCCTTACGTGACGCCGCATAGTGTTCTACATTGAATGCTGAAAGTATTCATAGCGCTTCACTTTTTCCACAGTTACAACCTTATTCCAAAATGGATTAAATTCATGTATTTCCTCAAAATTCTACACACAATACCCCATAATGACAATATGAAAAAAGATTTTTTTAAATTGTTGCAAATTTATAAAAATACAAAACCTGAAAAAGCACATGTACATAAGTATTCACAGCCTTGGTTATTGATCACCAAAATCACCAGCAAAATCTGGGGAGTGTGGATGTTCAGATTGAACTTTGGTGAGAATTTGAAATACAAACTGGGAGGTAGGTTTTCAACTTTCAATATGGTGACTAAGAAGTTAGCTAGTCCACTATAGTAAAATTTGTATCTATGTACTTGTCTAGTCCCTTGTGGAAAATGCAAGATAAGCATTTTGACAGAACACTTCGTTATATCTTTTAACAAGAAGTCAGTGATGGCCTTCCCAGGCATCGTTTGAAACAAGCAAAACTGTAATACAGCAGTTTTTGATCAAAATTGAAAGGCAAGGAAAAATTGCACCTGGTTCACACATGCTCAATTTGAAAGTAAAATCAGAGACTTGGGGGAGGAGGCTCTCCACACTTTGCTCCTCGCTGTGCTCCCTGTTCCTAGTGTTTAGTGCACAATGGTGTTTAACTGCTTCTGTGTTTCTCCTTTATGCATAGGCTTCTTGTTTATTGAAGTCTGAAAATATGTTAACAACCAAGAAGGACACTACTCTATTACTGGAGCAGAAGATGGACAAGTGTATACAGAGGCGATGCAATACAAAAAGGGGAAAATTAGATGATTGGTGTGAGTTTCAATAACACAAACTCTTTTTACTGAATGCATGATGCTGAACACAGGAAGATCACAGAGAAGAAACACAGCAAATCCATTTAAATCCACATCACGCCTTTCGAGGCGTCTATGTAGTTTTTAAGCAATAAAAGACGAATAATAAAAATGAGCTTGTGCTCTGTGGGGACGAAACGAAAACCATCCAAACACAACCACAATAAGAACAGGTTTAAAAGACAATAAATTTAGGTCCTGGAAAGATGCCAGGCTAATAATATTTAACATCGGCCCGAACTTCACATCAATGAATGAAATGAATATAAGTTGGAAAATACTGCAAGATGCATGTAGCTGAATTTTTAAGCAAGCCAGGATCCAATAAAGTTGATTTTGAGACTCACCATAACTACAATGTTTACTTGTAATCTAATGTAGTGGGGTTTTTTCCTGCGCATGAAAAATGGAAGAAAAACTAAAATTCTCAATTGAAAATGGATTTATAGTGATTTCTCGCTAGACTCTTAATTTGTACAGCGGGCAAACTTTTGGATAAGACTGAAAATGACTGAGAAAGAAACTGAGATAACAGACTTAGGTTTAATTAAAAAAAACTAAAAGACTCTTCTTATTCTTCTTAAACATTTAGAATCATTAAAATCTGCGCAAGGACTGAGAAAATATAGATATTGACTTAACATGGATAAATATTACAAGAGATGTAAAACGCTCTGTCTGATGGTGGCCTGAGAGAAGCAGCCAATCAGAACAGGGCACTGTCAGAAAAATACCCAATCAGAAAACACATGTTGCTGAGGTGCTGAATGGACAGCTACCTCAGAGTCTGGGAAACAGAAACTAATAGAACAGAAGGAAAATAATATATAAAAAAATATTCAATTAATTACCAACCTTTTTTGTTACAGTAAATGAAACATAATAGTCCTGGTAAAATAAATAAAATGTAATCAAAATGAAATCTAACATAATATGCCCATCATTTTTTAAAAGTTCATAAATATAGTTGTATTTTTTAATGATATGTACAGTACTTATTTTATTTGAAAAGTCTTGACCAATGAGTGAGAATGACTAATTTTGGATTTAGTTTCAACATCGAGTTCGTTTGACCTTGCTCTTTCTCTCTCTGAGCTCTGATGATGAAGCCTGGAGCAAGTGTGTGTTTCTGTGTGTCTCTGCTTTCACTTCTGGAGCCCCAGAGACCCGCCTCCAACCCCCCATGCCACATGAGCCAGCCAATGAGAGGAGAGAGTGTGAAGTCAGGTGATGAGGCCACTGTCAGGCTGTGTTAGTGAGTGGATGAGAGAAGAGCAGCGAGGCAGCTAATCCCCCGCCCCATACTCTCAAATACTAGGCACAAATATGCAACATAAAAAAACAACAACATGTTACCAGGAAAAAAAACCTTATTTAAAAATTCAAAAAGTGGATTTTATAGAGTGGATTCCAGGATGGCCATGTCTGGTGCTCCTTCCACATTATATATATTGTGGAAGGGTGATATTACAAGTAATGGTTCTCAAATCCTTTTTGTAAAATACCCTCGGTAACAACTTTGTGGAAAATACCTTTTATCAAAATTGGATTTTATGTATTTTAATTTTGAAACTAATGGCTTTGATTTACACTTGTGCCATTTAAAAGTATTTTTATAAGCAAAAAGCAAGGTAGAATTTATAATTGCTGTGGAGGAGACTCAATGATTTTCCTTAGCTGAGATAATGATGTGTCAAAAAGACAGGTTACCGTTGAGGGGCGAATAACATAATACAGTGGTACCCCGAGATACAAATGCTTTAAGTTACGAAATGTTCGAGATTTGAAAGGAGGGTTAGAGAAACCCAGTGACGCGCTCTCAGAAGCGTCTCTCCCTCTCGTGTCTGCGCTCGTGCTTGAAACCGTGTAATTCGTGAAATATCTCGAGAAAGTTAACTTTCATACGTGGTGCCGTAATGTTTTCTGCATCCGTTCCACCTCCTCCGACACATCGCTTCACTCAAGGTAAGGTTTCACATTTGTGTACATATTACATATTTTACATGTGTTTTATTATCATTTATTACATTAACAATGTGTAGATTTAAGGATTGAAGAAACGTTACTTGATTTTTCTCTGGTTTTCCATTTTTTCATCTACTTTTACCGTTGTTTCTGAGAGCCGTTGCATGGATTAGGTGTTTTACATGTAAAACTTGCTTCGAGATACGAAATGTTCGAGATCATCACCCTGGAACGGATTAATTTCGTATCTCAGGGTACCACTGTATAATATTCCCTTTTCACTATAAGCTACGTAAACAAACTCCCATGTATTTATCATTTACAAAATCTGAAAGTTCTGAAAATTTGGTTGCTAGGGTAAACAGTTTGGTTGCTAGGGGGTCGTCAGTGATGTCAGCAAAAAATGATTTGTTGCTATAATTAGCATAAAAAACCCCATTTCTCCATGATGTTTCATCTTGAAGACATTTTGTTGCCGATTTATTTTCAATGGCCCTTGTAAGTCAAGAGTAAATATTTAACCCCTTCGAGAGCCTGGGGTTCAAATACTTTTATACAGTGTTTGGAAATTTTCTTGCACACACTGGAGCAGTTCATTGATTGGATTTTTGCTCGTGGATGTGCGTTTCATTCCATGACATCTGCTTTTCACACGTGAAACTAATAATAATACATACAGGAGTTCTTCTAATGAGGAACCAAAAAAACGTGGTTCACAAGGACGTACTGAAGCGAGGAGGGTGTACTGAACGGTTCGGTTCAAAACGAGTATTGTGGCATCCCTAATTTCCACATACTTTGCTTGCTTTTATCTTGTTCTTTCGTTTTTGTGTGTCTCGTGAGACTTAAATTAGCTGACGACCTAAGCAGAAACATTTTTTAAAACTGGCAACAGGTACAGCGGCACTGTAAATATGGTAATGTACATGTCAGTATTTTTCTAACAGTTATATTGATCGGAAATCCTGAACACGATTGTAAACAACGAGGGACCGGAAAGAGTTCAGCAGAAAGTCAAACAAAAGAAAGCAAGATCTGACGAGGCGTTAGACAAACATGTTCTGAGGCACTTGGGCCACAGGACACCACTGCGCCTCTTTCTCTCACATGCTTGCTCAGTTTATCTCTATCTGGCTCACTCTCTAAATCATGAACACCGGTTTCTCTCGCTCTCATATTCTCTCTTGGGATGGTTGGTGTTTTGATGAGACCAGCATTATTATGGTTTGACCTTTCATTGCAGAGTAGTCTGCTCCGTAATGCTGATACAGCAAAAAAAGAGCGCTGCCAAGAACAGGAAGCAAATATATTATACTGCCCCAAAAAGGAAACTCGTTTAAACTAGATGCAGTTAGTTTCTCTTTCCCAGTTCATGAATTCAAATCTTGCTTTCCAGTGTTGTGCAAGTTACTTCCAAACTGTAATGCAAAGGCTTTCAGAAACAACAGTAAGTTGATAAAAAAAATGGAAAACCAGAGAAAAATCAAGTAACATTTCTTCAAAGAAAAGGAAATATAACTTACTTGCTCTATTTTTAATTTATTAATGTCTTGTGGGTAAAACGTAAGTGTTACTTACGTGTTACTGACTATGTAACGAGTAAAATATTAGCGAAAATTTTGTAGTAATGCCTACTACTACTGCGTTACAGGAAAAAGTTATATGTTACTGTAATATATAACTTTTGTAACTTTGTAAGCATTTCCACTGTCAAATTTGTATCACTATTCGAAAAAATTGTCCTGGAGAAGACGTAACTCAGAAAAGAGTAACCTAGAAAAGTCCTGCAAACACACACAGACAAAAGAACCAAAAAAACACAAGTGTATCTGTGACTAAGCAAATCATGCATGTTCATAAATATCACATTTATTTTTATTTAGTTACTACTTCTAATCATTTTTTATGTTACAGTTCACATCTTAAACCATAACATTACTTATGTATTAAAATACTTTATGGAAATTCTTCTTTCTTTTGTGTTTAAGTTACTTACAAAATGGGAGCTGAGAACTGCTGTGCTGGAAAGGAAGTGTCCATCAGGAAAAAGGGTCCCCCGGAAAATTCTGCTTGATTTATGTTCCGGTGGACCATTCAATGTTGTTAATTGTTAACCTTGTCTAGGTAATGAGTTGGAGTCTGATTTGAGTTATGTCTTTGTTGGTCTCTCTCTTGATTTTGAAATTTGGCATCATTTCATTACAAAAATCATTTTAGAAAATCTGCATTCCTGGCCTAAATTACAAAAGAACAATGCTTCATTGCTTACAGTTAACAATGAACCAAAATGAGAAGCTATATAAAAATATTTTTGGATTCCTTAAACTGATTGCCAGTACTTTTTTGGTTTGGTTTGGTTTTAAGATTTTACTATTTGTTTTAAAGGGTTTAAATGGACTGGCATGTCAATCCCAAACTTTAGGAAGCAGGGCTGAGCCAATTCGGTATCTGAGACCATCAGGCTGGCACGTATGTTTCTAGGAAAGGAAAGATATCTAGAAATACCAGTAAATAAATAATTTCTTAAGTTTATAATGAGAAAACCTTTAGGATGCTTTTCAGATTCAGTTCTTCCTCAAGAGTTATTATTATCTTAATGCCTAGGCTTTCTGTTTGGAGGAAGCCACCCCCAACATAAATCAGAGAGTTACTGAGGGGTTTGTACCCTCAGTAACAGAAGGGCAAAATGCAAACTAAACCAATAAATGAAAAGTTTTTAATATGTTTAAAGAAATGTGATGGTAGAAGTACAGAATAGTACCCCTCGGGCAATATAATGCACAATCCAATCAAACAAAACTCAGTTGGTGACCAGATAACTGATCTAGGTGTGGATCTAAACTTGTAGACACAACATATCAAAAGCTAGATTTTAGAGCAATTTTCTAGATTTAAAATGGACACAAAAATTTCAGAAAATTTATTTTGACAGTGTTTTAAACAGGAAACAAAACACATTTTTCCAGATGCATTGCTGACAGGTATACTCTAGATATAACCCAATGCAAATCTCCGTTCTTGTACTTTGACCAGCGTATTAACTATTTAGCCGCTAGAAGCAGCACTTCAAAGTAAAATCCGGGCAGCAGTACTCACTGATCTCGGCGAAGGTGCAGTCGTTTCCTGATCGAGGAGACCCGTGGGTGACTGCTCAGTCTGAGCGGAGAGCCACACCATAACATCCTGCTCTCCACCATCATGCACAACACGTACTTCACACACCTGAGCCCGAAGAAGACTGCTTATGAATCCCCTCACTCCACCCTGCTACACAGCTTACTCTCTCACTCTCTCCTCCCTTGAAACTAGGGCACCTTTAAAGCAAAAAGAAAAATGCCCCTGTTCGCATGATACTGCTTGAGTATGATGTTGCAGAAATGTGGTTTGCTGGGAGTTTGTAAACTGCTGTTTTGGGACCTGTAGTTCAGGAATTATGTGCAATGTAGTGTGTAAAGGCTGCAAATAGACATACGGGATGGAGGCGTTGTAAGGTGAATTAAGAGTTTTCTGAGTCCCACCCGGGATGGAAAGGGACATAAATAAAGTCTGAAGAGTTCAGCGTAATAAATGCCTTCGCAAGCTAATGAATCCACCATAAACGTGTAGAAATAACAACACGCTTCACGCAGTTCAGTGTTGAGAAGCCTGCGTGTGCTGTGAGTGCAGCATCACATGTGCAGTTTGCTTGGAATAAAGTAAATGAACAATGATCTATTTAATATCTACTTCAAGCAAATATTGTAGAGGTTACAAACGGGAATGTGTTATCTCTTTCTAATATTGTGTCGTTGATGTTATTATCCAATTTCAATGCTGGGTTGGTTAGTATAAGTGCAAATATTGCTGTGTCACCATTTATCTGTTATTACATCTAACTTGGTGATTGGGATGATATCATCACAATGTTTCACATTAGACATCATCAATGGAAAAATTGCTTAATATCGTCTAATCCGAGTTCAAAGCAGAAGTTAACAAAACAAAAAATCAGAAAACAAAGGAATTGTAACTGAACCTCTATCCTCAGTTTTGTACGGGTGAACTCATCATTCACCAATAAGCCAGTCCAGGTTAATGGTTTTAAACTCTTTGGTCATGTCCACACACATATTTTTATTATTAATTAATCTTTTTTGATAACAGCCATGCAAACATGGTGAAAACACTGCTTTCCACAAAAAACATAGGTAACAGAATTATTCTAACACTGAAGTTTTTTTTAGACCTCACCAACCTCACAAGAAAAACTCCAGCTAAGCTATCTACACAACAGCATAGAACCCAGGAATTTTGCATGTCGACAATTTCATGTGCAGACTAGACTAAGTAACTAGAAAGTGTTGATATGTCTGGAATAATTACAGCTTCAAGAAGCTTTTTTGCACAATTTGGAAGAACACTGATGTCATGACACGGTTATGTTTACGAATCTCGATTTTTTGTCATTTTGCTTGAACAAGACCCTATTTCATTGATAATTGAATTGTTCTTAAACTTCTTAAACTTATGTTAAAGTGCCACTGTTCACATCTGGGTCACCACTTAACAGGGTCTCAACTCGTTTAACAAAACTTAATTTTAATTATTAATTTACTTATTTTTGAAAAAACATCTAATATCCACCGTTTCTCTCTCAAAGCATCTCTGGATCAATCCAGGCACTTCAAACACTTCAGATCAGATCAGCCAATAAAAACAGACCATCCACACAATGCTTCTCTCTGATTGGTCTTTAGTGGCTCGTTAATCAGCTTGTTAAACAGTTGTGAATAAACTAGTGTATTTATTCATTCTGCTGGAGCTGAATTATCCGTGGCTAATGAGAAAACGTTTGGGACTAAAGCCCCAGATGCCCAGGTGGTGAAGGTGCATTTGAGTCTGATTCAGGATCAGATTTTGGCTCATAGACATAAGGTTGTATAATGTTTCAACTAAATGCCATTAAAGCATCTATCACTGTTGCTTTCATTAAAGGTGGATAGCTCAGTACTGAAGTTGCTTGTAACCATCAGACAGTAACTCTGCATACAGGCCATGAATATGCAAATCAGTAACCAATGGGAGAGTAACTGGGGAGTAGTTACGAAGTTTTCCGAATGAATATATCAGCCCATTTCCAGAATAATATTGGGTTAGAAAATGAAGAAAAAGAATCACATTTCCCATATAATTAGACCAATTTATAAAAAAATATACAAAGTCATGGCACCTTTAAAATAAAATAGTGATGCATAAAACTGGGACACAAGAAAAATAGTATCTGGGACGTCGACTCTATGGGCGTAGTGAAAGGCTTCTTTTTTTCATACGCATCAAAGAGCTGAGTTCAGTGTTGGGACAAAAGCAGAACATTAATCAGTTTAATGAGCATTAGTTTATTTTACGTCACAGCATCACACTGATGGTAAAATAAGCTCATGAGTGAGCAGAAATCATCTGCGGTGCGTGCAGAAAAGAACCAAGCGAGACAGAGTGCATATTATCTTCTGATTTAGCCGAGATGTTCAAACATGACAAAAATAGATTCTTTTGATTATGTGATGACCAAACCCTTTCAGAAATTGTTTTTGGTTGCTGAATTGTCCATCGCATGTAGTGTTAGAAGAAAAAAAAGGCAGAGACGAGATTAAAGAAAGAGATATTATTCAAGTACAGCCAAAACGCACTTTAAAAACACTTGAAAGATCACATAATGTACAGTGTTTTCTAGTCAACTGGGTAAAAAACACATAATGACACCTTTGTGTTGTTGTTTTTTAAATCAAGAGACCTGTGATGATAAATCAGGGCACAGATACAAGACAGATTTCCAAAGAAAACCATCAACCGCAAAAAACTGAGAAACTCAAACCACATCGAGAAGCAGCGGATGCAGGAAGTGCTAGCAAAGCAGTTAGATTCAACATTGTACTACATAAAACACAGCTCAAAGCCTTGTTCTGACAACAAACAATGGTAAAAGAATCAAACTTTAAATCTGAATATGATACATTTTGGGAAAATTACAACTTAGCGCTTAATTCTGTGTATTTCCTGTTTCAATGGATTTCTGATGAAACTGCTCACTTTATGTTCACACATATCAATCAGGGTTAGGGTTGAAGACTTGTGTTTGGAGGGGGTGTTACCTTAGATATCATAAAGGGTATTATGCGTTTAATTGTGTGAAATGCTGTGGAAAAAAAAACATTGATGCAATGAGAAGCATATTGTAAAGGGGTTGAAAATGGTAAAACAAGCTAACTAATAAACAAACTAACAAGCGCCTGCTGAAACGTAAACGTTAGATAACAGAGGTCCCATTTAAGAAATCCCTGTGTTTGGATTTAAAAAAGCTGTGATTTATGATCCAGACACTAAATACCGCCACCTGTTGGAAGTTATGGAATTACAAGAAGATGCCAAACAAATTGATCAACCATTCAGATGTTAAAAAAATATTTGAAATAAATCAGCACACTTCCCAATATAAGTTATATAGTGGATGCTCCAGAAGTGTATTTAACTATCAGTTTAATCTCAATTGTATCTCCTCCTAAAGCAGTTTTATAATCTTAAATGACTACCTTTGAAAACAGAATCATTAATAATTCTTAAATCTCAGTTTTTTTATAAAACCTTATATTTGATGTGAAATGTGGTATTCATAGTATTAATATATAGATTTCTTTCCTAAAAGCTCAAAGTCAAACGCAAAATGATAAAACTACTACTAATGATATCCTCAAAATTTGTATCCATCAAAATTGTAAAAAAAAGTTTTCTTTTGAACCAGAGTGAATTTATTGCTTAGTTTTTGAGATAGACTCGAATTTAGGAAGTAAGACAAAAAATGAAAAATGTGCACATTTTGCATAAAACATACCATGAACATTAAAATAAACTATTTACAACTGTGAAATCAAATTGCACATTGAAAAAAAAAATGTTTCTTTTTCTTTGTATTACACAATTGTAAATAATATACAGATTCAGATTTTATTTGTCACATACATGTATAGTGGTACCCAGAGATACGAATGCTTCGAGTTACGAAATTTTCGAGATACGAAAGGTCTCGTAGGAAATTTTTTGCTTCGAGATACAAAGACAAATTCAAGATACGAACAATAACAAACATTTCTGCTCTATTTTCCACTTGAAACTCAGAAGCGTCTCTCCATCCCTTCTCACACACTTGGTATTCTCTCCACTTGTGTTTGAAACCGTGTTTGTGTCAGTAATTCGTGAAATAACTCGAGAAAGTTAACTAGTGCCGTAATGTTTTCTGCATCCGTTCCACCTCCTCCGACACATCGCTTCACTCTCAAGGTAAGGTTTCACATTTGTGAACATATTACGTATTTTGCTTGTGTTTTATTATCATTTATTACATTAACAATGTGTAGATTCAAGGATTGAAGAAACGTTACTTGATTTTTCTCTGGTTTTCCATTTTTTTTATCTACTTATACTGTTGTTTCTGAGAGCCGCTGCACGGATTAGACGTTTTACATGTAAGACTTGCTTCGACATATGAACGTCACCCTGGAACGCATTACTTTTTATATCTCGGGGTACCACTTTACATACAGAGTACGACATGCAGTGAAATGTATTGTGTGGTTGTCTAACCTGTAACCATTTTAGGGATGTATAGATAAAATAGAAATGAAAAATAAATAAAAGATAAATGAGAAAAAAATAAATTACAGAAATGCAAAATACAATATAATATAAATGAAATAAGTACAAAATGCAGGAGATGTGAAGTGCAAGATGGCAAGTGATTTGTGTGTGACAGACGGTCACATGGTATGGGTCATGTGGATGTTTTTAAAGTGACTAGGGCTGTTTCAAGTCCATATACAGTGCAATAAAATATAAAAAAGAAATTTTACTGCGGTGAAACTTCAGAACAGGAGAACACAACAAAATCAGGCATAAATAAATAAATAAATAAATAAATAACTATCTATATATAACTATCTAAACCTAGTTACTATACAAACTATTTACAGTTCAACAGTATTGTACTGCACTCAAGAGGGAGGACTTGCGAGTTCCTGATGCATTTACCACTTTGCCTGCCGTTCCTGCGCCCCTGTGTGGCTTTTTTGAGCCTGATGTCCCTCACAGATGGCAACAGGGATGTTAGGTTATGTTGAGCGAGTCCAAGTGACTTATTACTGGTTTTCTACACACCCACTTGTGGAAAAAAACAGCTCTGTGAAGGATGTTTCATACTTCATGTGCAAGTCTAGGTCCTTTTGTTTTATATGCAAAAAGAATTGTTGCTCTATCTGATGTGGTTCCAGTTTTACCAGCATTTAAAATGTAATATGCAAATGAAATCGCCGGCGCTCCCGTCTTCAAGGGTCTTAAAGGGTTAAAGGAAATACATGACCATTTATCGAACATCAACTGAAATTAAAGCACACATTGCCAAAAAACATTCCCGGAGCAGGGTCACGTGACTCCACAGATGGTAGTGTTTTTAAAGGGAAAGTAATTTAAATAATTGACCTGGAAAAATTTGAACGCCTATAGCTTCTGAATGGCGATTACGAATATTTTTTGATTAATCGCCAAGCCCTTATTGGATCATTTTTGATTCTCTGATTTTTCCCAACTTTAAACCTCATCTGCTATAACCTATGGATAACATCACGCATGCCGGGTCCAGTTAATTACAGTCAATGGTAGAAAACGATACAGAGAAACAAGGAAACAAGCAGAAAGGAGAAGTTGTGTGACAAAAACCTACAGCTCAACGTAGAAACTGTGGATTTAACTTTTTAAAAGTCAAGTCAAACTATTGTAACTTATTGTGTTTCACAAACTCCTGAGCAGGAGGCAGAGTGTCCTGAAAGCAGCAATGGAAGTAATGGGAGTACCTGTCATCACGAGGGTTTGGGCTCAGAAAGCGTGAGGACTCTTCCTCGTGACTGCTCTGGAGGCTGCTCTGCTGACTGCTGCGAACACACATCACAAATAACATCAGCAAATGATCCTGCACACAGTTTTCCCACATTCACGCACAACAAATGTGTAGATGCAGGAAAGGAGATCAATTAAAACCCCTAATCATGTGCTAAGAGGAGCGCTGACCTGCACAAAAACCTCACTGTTTATCAAATGTCCGATCCAACGTAAAATAATTGAATTCTGAATCTTCTATGAGAACAAATCTATTTGGAAATACAGAATATTACAAATGTATAGAACAATGGTTCCCCAACCATTGCCCCTGCTACCAATGTTACTCTTAATAAGTGACTTTAAATAGATTACATAAAAATAACAGTTTCCTTTAACAAGAATGTTAAGAAATAATGATTCTGTCGAGTATATGTGAAACGATCATCTCTAATGCGATGGATGTTCTTGGGCACCAGAGACCTGCGCTTTCAATAGTTTCACTTGTTTCTCTTTAGCTTATAAATGAATAGATATAGAAAACAAAGATGTTTCATTTTATTTTATTAACAGAGGTGTGGACTCGAGTGATTCATTTTGTGAATTGAGAGTCGACAATATGGCAAAAGACTTGCTACTCGATTCGGACTTGAACCCCAATGACTCCCACTTGACTCGGACTTGAACCTCAACGACTCCCACTTGACCCGGACTTGAACCTCAACGACTCCCACTTGACTCAGACTTGAACCCAAATGACTCCCACTTGACCCAGACTTGAACCACAATGACTCCCACTTGATTCGGACTTGAACCACAATGACTCCCACTTGATTCGGACTTGAACCACAATGACTCCCACTTGACTCGGACTTGAACCACAATGACTCCCACTTGACCCGGACTTGAACCACAATGACTCCCACTTGACTCGGACTTGAACCACAATGACTCCCACTTGACCCGGACTTGAACCACAATGACTCCCACTTGACCCGGACTTGAACCACAATGACTCCCACTTGACCGGGAATTGAACCTCAATGACTCCCACTTGACCCGGACTAGAACCACAATGACTGCCACTTGACTCGGACTTGAACCTCAATGACTCCCACTTGACACAGACTTGAACCTCAACGACTCCCAATTGAACCGGACTTGAACCAAATGACTCCCACTTGACCCGGACTTGAACCCCAATGACTCCCACTTGACCCGGACTTGAACCCCAATGACTCCCACTTGACCCGGACTTGAACCCCAATGACTCCCACTTGACCCGGACTTGAACGACAATGACTCCCACTTGTCTTGGCTTCTTTCTCTCTTTACAGCTGCTAGAAATTCTTTCTTGCTTAGACGCAAAGGTGTTCCACTCCACTCTGATTTTTGGCACCGCGGCCTGACAAGAAGACAATCGAAATGCCTGGGAGCTCATTTTCAATAAGATGTTTCCTCCCGAAGGTTTCTTTTTCCTCGTTTTTTTTCTTTGTTATGCAGCTTTATGTCGTGTGGTCTCCTCTCCTCTGCCAATTAATTACATGACTATGACACGATTGAAAACGGACAAGATAATAAGCTTTTCCAGAACACGGAAATGTAGAAAAAAAAACAGGCTACTATTTTAAAATGAAACAAAAAGAAATGTCACAGTCTGTGTCTTGGTCTCTTTCTACAGCTGCGAATTCTCTCTCTTTCTCGTTCTCGAACCCAAAGCTGTTTCACTTCGCCCGGATTGCACACGGATTGGCTGCTCTGATGCAAAGTCATTAATGTGAATTTCGGGAAGCTTGTTTTCTTTGTTTGTGTATTTTTTGTCATGAGATTACTCCTTTTGTTCAGCAGCTCCTGAAGGAAACGTTCTTTAAGTTTTCGCTTAAGGTATTTCCTTGTTTGTTTAGAGAAATGGAATCCCACAATTAGCTTTTTTTCCTGCACCCGCTGATTATTTTGTAGAGTAAATTACAATCTCACCTGACAGCCAAATGCCCTCATTCATATACTGCATTTAGGAGAAAAAAAATACTCATTTTTACCTTTAAATACTTTAGTAATTTCAATGAAGTATAAATTTAACCTTTTTGTGTAATTGTAAAAATCCCCAAATTACTTTTCTGTCTGAAATGTGATTTTTCTATTTTTGTTCAATGTCCAAAAGGAGAAAAAACAATCGATGTGGGGGGTGGGGGGGGGGAGACAAAGGAAGTGTGATGTTACTTTTTTTGTTTGGTGTTTGGTTTTTCTATTAAAACCCAGCATGATTCATTAATATTTCAGGTGCCCACCATGGAACCCGTGTCAGCATTTCTCCCATTAGCAGCTGGTGGCACTGTGTTCTCTCTTTCAGACTATAAATATCACAGAATAGATTTCAGGGAGAACTCACCCCAAGATGCAAACTATGTAGTTAAACTGTCCTGCTGCACAAATCCTTAAAGTAATCTTTTCTATGAACCTTCCTGTTCAAAAATGACATCTTCTTACCATAGTTTCCTGAGTATAACTTTTAAACCATTTCAAATGTAGATAGTTTCTCTAAATAATGATAATGCCTGGTTTGTAGCACTTTAAAATTATTTTATTTTATTCAAAAAATATTCAAAAGAACCGCTTGGACTGAAGACCTCGCCCGATGTGCCCGATGTGTGCTGGAGATTGGCCTGTGACCCCAAAAGGGAATAAGTGGGATAGAAGTTGAACGAATGAATGAACGAACAGAGCCGCTGCTGCCCAAACGGGTGCTCTAAGATGAAATGTAATCAAAATGTGCCAAACACAAATTTTTTTTTTTTTTTGCAAAAAAGCCAAGTTCAGGATGGAAAAACTAAAAAAATCCCTAAATTTTGGATTCTGGCAGTCAATAATATTTACTACAATGATTAATAGAGTTTTTGAATGTGTCCATATGAAAAAAGGAGAAGTGGAACTTAAATATGTACACAAAACACACTTTTTTATGAGTACCCAACACTCAGGAAATGATTTTTGATTCTGACAGTCAATAATAATTATTATAATGATTTTTTTTGAATGCATCCTTAAGAGAAAATGAGAGATAAAAGATAATTATAATTTACAAATATTTCTAAAACATACCTGCACATAAATGCAAATAATGATATAAAATGTATTTATAACTATCAACAAATACAGACACCCATAAAAGATCTGGTCAATTCTGTTGTGCTCCAACCATCTACACAGAGCATCAGCTTCCTGTGACTAGTGCAGATTATATTTAGAGATAACTTCAAATACGAGGAAATAAAAGATTTCTTCAACTCTAACTGATTAAAAAACAGCTTTAGACTTCTACAAATAGAATTATGACCGGGCACAACTCAGTAATGTCGCAAATTGATTTATAGCTATCGAAAAAAGAATTTTTGATATGTTACAAACTGAGTTTGACACTCCTGGGCTAAGAGCATGCCTTTATAAGACTTACAAAATCCCTGCTGATATTTAAAGAATCACTTGTTTCTGTATGAATTAGCTCCTTTATTTCCAAAGTAATTGTTTATAGGCGAAATGGAACAGATTTGTTTATTGAAACAATACGTAAATGTACCTAATAACTTTCATGCTCAAAAAATCAGATTTTTCCCACTAGAAACCAAATCAACAGCCAGTTACTAACAGCTATGAATAAAACAGTGTCTGTGATACAAAATACAACGGGTTTACAGACAGAACGACAAACAAAGCAATTTAAGCTTTGGGTGTTAAACGGTTAACAAATTATTGCATCAACTACATTTTAATAGTTACCAATACAACACTTAGCCATGCACATAACACAATTTGAAGGCTTGAAATAAAGCCTATTGCAACTAATACACAATAGATCCATGGCCTGCACACACAACCTGTACAGACCTGCTGTCACTGGCCATCTCTCTTTTCTCTCCTCCCTTCATCCACCGGTGCAGGAGGAATCGCCGGCGCTGTGGGGAAGCACTGGGGGTGGAGCAACGTGACCAGGCTGCATCCTCTTCACTGGATGGGGTAATCTCAATGGAAGGAAGCTGAAGATATTCCTTAGACCCGGAGCTATGGAGCTGATCCTTATCACTCTGAACGTGCTTCATCCGGCGCATTTTAAAACGCTTGCGTCTCAGAGCCGGGCTGGACCCATTGCACTCCGGGGCCTTGATCTGAAGTGCAGGGAGCTGCAGGGTCTCAGACATGGTTCTAGTTCTGCTCAGTGCCACGTGAGTCCAGAAAGTTCAGCAAATCCACACCTGGGCCGAGCTGAGATCAGCACTTCCTGTCAGTGGTCCATGTGATGACATCTTTGGGTTCCTTGCAGTTCCCCGCAGACTTTGTGGATAGACGTTGTAGACCGTAGACGAGTGTAATGCGCTACAAGCAGCTGGTCTTCTGCTGTGCTTTCAGGTCTTCTCGAACCTATTAAATAAAGGCATCCAAATACAACAAAGTATTTTAGATACTAGATAACCTAAATTTATAGAGGATTCTTTAAAAACCTAAAAAAAAAAATTGCCAATAATGGAAATGATGCTTTTCCAAAGCATGCATGAAATTTGGTATTCTTCTTGAGGGGGACATCAGTTAACAACTTAACACAGGTTGAGATGATTCTTTGGGCTCTATACATAAGGTCTGTGACAATCAAACAAGTTCATATTTCTCAATGATTTAAAAAAAAAAAAGTTTAGGTGGAGTAGCACCATTTTAACAGTTGAAATGGTTGTCTGTAAATGTTGTTGAGATCATTGGAAGCGATATAGTAACACAAATCATTAATAAGCAATTTAATTGATATCTGTGAGGGACATATAGCAGTAGGACTGATGAAGCTGGAATGATTTATCAGTAGAACTTTGTACAAGTAAGAATGAACATGGAGGATGGGAAAAGTAATATTTTTAAGGATAATACCTTTACTACATGGTTCATTGTAAATTTGCAGTTAAAACAGTTCTAGTGTAAAGTGACTGATAAAGATAGGTTACAATATTTCTGTTTCAAGTTTTGGAGATTTTACTAGGAAAAATGCACTGATTAATGTCATGTTTTGCCTGCCTTGATTCATTTTTCCACTAGATGTCAGCATTTCTTTAGGATAGATGTCTCCCTTTTGTTTCCTCCTATCTTTCTTGATTAATATTAAAGAGTGTTGTTTGCCTCTGTGTATTTAACCCTGTTTTTCTCACTCAAGTCTTTGCTCAGTGACTCAAGCCTGTCCCAGTACTCTCTTGTTTGCTGCTCAGATATTTCCTTTGTAAAACCCTGTAACCTCAGTATTGCTTTTTTTTCATGGAACTTGCTTTTACATTTTTTTTTGGTCTATACACCTGCGATGAACTGTCCAGGGTGTACCCCCGCCTCTCGCCCAATGTGCGCTGCACCAGCAGACCCCCGTGACCCCGAAAGGGAATAAAGCGGGTTGGAAAAGGAATGAATGGTCTATACCCCACTTTCCACAAACACAGGGACCTGAGTTTGAGGCTCACCAACTCATGATAGTGTAACTGAGCCACACATGGATCCAGAGGCATTGCCTGTTCAGCCTAATACCATGCCCTAGAATGTAGAGTATGCTATTTCCACCATGAGGGGGCTCTTTGCCATCATCAGTCTCTTCTCAAGATACATTTTCTGTGCTGGAGGAAATCACCTGGGTGCTTCAGCAACTGTTGGCCACCTCTTCTGCTGCCTGTTCAGTCTCGGAATCCACCTCTCTCAATGGTGCCTAGTCTGGAATCCCAAGAGTGACCCAAAGTTCTTCCGCTGAGCCTCACCTACTACCACCTTCCCAATTACCACGTATCCGCCAATGCTATATTCCCCACTGACTGAGCAAAATTGGCAAAAATAGCTTTCTAGACTGGAAAGGCATTCTCCTGGGCACCTGCTTTTTGCAGAGCTAACCTTCCCTGTTGTTCCAGTCTCCGGTCCTTTGTAAAGAAGTCCATGGGGTATTCAATCATCCCTAGGCAAACCATCAAAGGTCCAAAGGGCTGTTTCATCTTCGTCAAGGCAAGAAAAACATGATGGACCATGCCATTGGTTTCCTCAAGCTGAGAAACTGTCCTCCCTTCTGGAAAAACTAATCAAGCAGGCTGCTGTCTTGGATATGCACCTTCAGGAGGGAGTTTTCAACACCATAATCCTCTCAGACCCCTGGGATCATATACCACCTGAGCCAGTCCTCTTATCAAGGATGAACCCCACGTCTTCAGTTCTGAGACAATTTGTCCTCAGGATTATCCTACACCCATTCAAATATGAATGACACAGCTTTCAAGCTTGGAAAGAGAGTGCTGCATGAGTCAGAGGTGCTGTTTATACTTTTTGGAAGCAGGGCACTTCCACAGCGTCTGTCCAGAGCTACTCCCAGGATCCTGTCCTCCCAGAGTTAGAATCCTGAACGTTCAGCCATGAACCGGTACATTTGGGAATTTCTTGCTGCAGTCTTTATACATCCCTTCATTATACCTGCTGGGGCAGACTGTTTCTTCATGGGCACAAAGAATGGGGACTCTGTGCCACTCATGTCCAATGCTTTCAAGCTTTTCGCAAAGGCCACAGTATTCTGTGAGATCGATTCGCAGAATGTAGACCACTTAATCTGTTTATGGCAACGAGACAAGCAGAAGTTGGCTTTCAACACTTCTCCCTAAAAGAGTTCCTGGTCATGCCATTTGGTCTCACAACACCCCAGTCTTCCAAGCACTCATTTATGATGCTCTTCGGGTGATGATGCTCAACATCATTGTCTTCGTCTACCCGGATGACTGATTTTCTCCAATTCTCTTGAGGATTTGGTCGTCTTCGAGGTTTTGCAACGCCTTCTCAAGAATATTTTTTGAACCCTGAGAAGTATGAGTTTCATACCACAGTGTTTAATTCCTGAGATTGTCTTTCCTGGATCAATGGTCTTCTCCCACCTATGTTAAGGAAGTCCAGAGGATTTTGGGGTTTGCACATTTCTACAGTGACTTTACAGCATCAGCTCTGTGGCAGCACCATATACCAACTTGACCAAGAAAGGCAACTCCAAATTTCAATGGGCTCCTTGAGAAGACGGAAAGACTGCTGAGCTTCAAGACAACTTCTTTTCAGCCTCTACTCTCATACTTTGAGTACTTTGTTGTTAAGGTTGATTCCTTGAGAGGTCGTAGTTGGAGCTACTCTGCCCTCCTATTATCTCTACTGAAAAAGGGAGAGGACAGACTTCCCCCTTATGCATTGCGCAATGGAGTAATGAAGCCTAATGCTCTCTCCCGAGTATATGTTAGTACTCATAAGGAAAAGAATTCCCCAGTCCATGATTTTCACCACCCTCCAATGGGAGATCCTTGGGATTATGTTGCAAGCTCTAACTAAGGAAGCTGGACCTGTTAAGAGAAGACCGCATAATAAGGTGTTTGTCCCCAAGTCTTCCCAATGGGGACATTCGAGTTCTCTCGCTAGCCATCCCAGGACCCGAGGGCTCTAGAGCTCTTATCTATTCATTTCTGGTGGTCTACGATTCCTGAGGACATTGAGAGGTTTGTCACGGTCTGTCCAGTTTCTTGCCAGAGCAATCCCTCCTTTGCTCACCTCCTCTCAGTTCCTCATTGACCCTGAACCCATCTAATACAATTATCTTGATAATTATGGATCTTTTTTTAAGCTGCGATACAGCCCAAACTTCATACTGCTAAGTAAAATGGAGAGGTGGTCACCCTGCATGTGTTGCAAGTATTCAACATCTCAGAGAACATCGTCTCTGACGGTCACTGTTTCTTTATGTCTGTTCCCTTGTGTTTTTACCTTCTTGTTATTGATTTTTATTCCCTTTGTCTGGGAATAAAACCAACTGATGTGTTACAGAAAAACCAAACATTTGGTATTTTTTCTGATCTGAAGTAATGAACAGATAACCTGCTACATACAGAATAATGGATTCAGTTTATCCTAATGGTGAAAAGCTTGCTGGCTCAGGATATGACCTCACTGAACCACCCGTGCATGTTAATGCTAGGACAACACATTGCTCTTGGGGTGTGTTAGAAGTCTGGTGTAAACATGAGAGCGGGTTCATGTTATGGCAGGAAGTGCTGTAAGTTGGTACCCACTGAGATATCACATACACACTTACAGACACACACAGGGCAGCCCATCTGCTGACCGAAGCTTTTGCACTGCAGTAACCTGCCTCGCTCTGTTCACACATTACTCCTGTTACTAAAACACTGGCTACATACGGTCAATAGTATCAATATACTTTTCTAGATTGTACTGGACTTTTCATTTTTGGAATCTGTGAATGTTGCAATGTAAATGTAAAGGTTTTACAGTATTGAGTATAAAAGTTTTTCGTTGGATAGATATCTTTTTAAACTGTTGTTTTCAAGAACTCAGTGGCACAGTTGCATGAGCGCATAGACTGGTGTTCGAAGCTTTCAAGAGAGGATTTAACAGATGATGCCAAAATGGTTTACTTCATAGCAGGAGGTTCCCATGTCACCACTGGAACTGGAACTGTGCCAGGCAGAGATTAATATGTGCGAGGAGAAAGAAACACCACATAATTTTAAATGTCCCAATTTGAGATTGGATATTAAAGTTTAAGTAAACAAATGCGATCGTTTGTTTATGCCTTCTTGACAGTTTTATAGATGAAAAATAATTAAAGAAAGAGTGAGAGAATTAAATACAGACAGTTTCTACTACAGTACACTTCTATTAATTAAATTGTAGAGCAGCTTTGTATTCTCAAATTTCAACCTCACAATAATGATATCTATATTGTCCGTGTCCTTCTATTATTTTAAACTAGGGATGCAATGGTACACAAATCTCACAGTTCTGTAGGAACTTCAGTTCGGTTAAATTCTGATGGTTTAGCAGAATAGTACATTTTTAATCATCCTTTGTATAGATCCCGTGAAAAAAATAGGTGTTTCATAGAATTTTCTTTACTTTGCTAAATCAAACATTGAAGTCTTCAAAAATGGGTGCTTTAAATAAACAATATTAAAAAACTTAGCAACTACTGCAGCACAGTATTCCAAATGTACTAGTGCAACATAACTTATTTTGTGTCTCTCTCTCTGAATTAAATGGATGTGACTCGATGAACAATTCAGAGGATCTCCATTTCGCTGTGTGAGTGGCTCGCTTGAATCTGCTCACAGATGGTGCATGATGACGGTGCATATGAGTGCTTGTGTTACATGTGTTGCCTTTTGCACAATTACATCAATAAAACAGTGATTGTCCATGATGACAATTTTGTTTAGCGTTCTTTATCCACCTTTGTCCTATTTGAAGGCAAAGCTGAAATGTCACCAAACCACAGATTTTAAAGATGACGGTGACTCCCTTAGGCCACGCTTAGAATGAAACACAGGAACTCCCACCCTCCTCTAACTTTATCGCTCATTGATTGGATAATCACATGAGGTAGAGGCTCATTGATAGTAGTTCACCAGCCGTTTGGAAATAATAATCCATACAGCAGTTATTCAAACGAGGCACTGAAAAAAATGTTGTATCCTAATTTTAAACTATATTATTTAAGATTATTATGAAATGTTTTTCTTTTTTTAACATAGCTTCACCATTCTTCCAGAATTAGAATGTATTCTATGCATATCGATGGATTGTTAGCAGTCAAATTCGCTAAAAATGTGTGGTTGAAAATGAGAAAACCAAAACTCTGGTCAAAGATGGCAGTTTGTAGTGCTCTGTTTGACGATGATCTTATTCTAATGTTAATATCAGTCACAAGGTGTGTTGGAGACAATTAATCTGCCAGCCCAGTACAGCGGGGAAAATAAGTATTGAACACGTCAACATTTCTCTCAAAAAACATATTTCTAATCGAGCTATTGACATGAAATTTTCACCAGATGTCGGCATCAACCCTAGTAATGCACACATAGAAAGAAATCCAAACATTTATGTCCATAGATGAAGTTATGTGTAATTAAGTGAAATGGCACAGGGAATAAGTATTGAACGCGTGAAGAACAGGTAAAAAGGTCTGGAAAGCCAAGAAAGCAGCTGGAGTTTGTCAGTATTCAGAAGGTTAACCTGCCCCCTATTAGTGCCAAGTAATATCAGCTGGTATAGTCCTGATTGATGCCTTTTAAAAAGGTTTCTCACCAGCAAGATGTTTGACAAGAAGCATTGCATGATGGGTAAAAGTAAAGAGCTGACCTACGCAACCTTATTGTTGCAAAACACACTGAAGGCATTGGTTACAGGCGCATTTCCAAACTTCTGAAAGTTCCAGTGAGTACCATTGGGGCCATCATCCGGAAGTGGAAAGAACACGGCATTACCATAAACCAGCCCCTGCCAGGTGCTCCTCGCAAGATTTCAGACAGAGGTGTCAGAACAATCATCAGAACGGTTCTCCAACAGCCTAGGACCACTCGTGGTGAGCTTCAGAAGGACCTGGAATCAGCAGGTACCGTTGTTTCAAAGAAAACAATAAGTAATGCACTCAACTGCCATGGCCTCCATGCACGCACATCACGCAAGACTCCATTTTTGAAGAAGAAGCATGTTGAAGCTCCTTTGGAGTTTGCGACACAACATTTGGATAAACCCATGACATTCTGGGAGAAGATACTCTGGTCAGATGAGACCAAAATTGAACTCTTCGGATGTCATAAGACACAACATGTTTGGAGGAAAAATGTCACCGCACAACACCCCCAAAACACCATACCAACAGTCAAGTTTGGAGGTGGGAGCATCATGGCGTGGGGCTGTTTTTCAGCATGTGGTACTGGTAGACTTCATATCATTGAAGGAATAATGACTGGAGAAAAGTATCGAGACATTCTTGATCAGAATCTGCAGTCATCTGCCAGGCTGCTGAAGTTGAAGAGAGGGTGGATCTTTCAGCAAGACAGCGATCCCAAGCACACAGCCAAGGTAACACTCAACTGGTTGAAGAAAAAGAAAATAAAGCTGCTAGAACGGCCCAGTCAATCACCAGACTTGAATCCAATTGAAAATCTTTGGAAAGAACTGAAGATCCGCGTTCACAGAAGAGACCCCCGGAACCTTGAAGATTTGAGGACAGTTTGTGTGGATGAATGGGCCAAAATCACACCTGAGCAATGTATTCCACTGGTTTCTCCATACAGGAGGCGTCTTGAGGCTGTAATCACCAACAAAGGTTTTTGCACTAAGTATTAAATAAATTTCAGTACGGTGTTCAATACTTATTCCCTGTGCCATTTCACTTCATTACACATAACTTCATCTATGGACATAAATGTTTGGATTTCTTTCTATGTGTGCATCACATGGGTTGATGCCGACATCTGGTGAAAATTTAATGTCAATAGCTCGATTAGAAATATGTTTTTTGAGAGAAATGTTGACGTGTTCAATACTTATTTTCCCCGCTGTATATGGTCAGAGTAAAGTTGCCTGTTGGGAAGCTTCCTGAATCTCCCAATGGTCAATTAGGGGGACCCAGTTAAACAAATGTCATGTGCTCTCTTCATCTCCCTCCTCTGGCTCCCCATGTATCTTCATCCATTCCCTGCTTCTTCCTTTTCATGGTCAAAGGAGCATGCAAACTCTTCTCAGGAAGGCCAACAGCAGGCCTAAAAACAGTGACCTCCTTATCGAAAGGCTTTATACATCTTTACAAGATGTTTCATCACCAGTAGCTGCCACCTCTAATAAAGCACTCTTTTACTTTCACTAGCAATTCCATTTCAGAATTATTTTAGAACTGAAATGCAAAAGCAATCCTCTGAGCACGTTGTCTTCTTCTGGTAATTGTTAAAACATCTGGTTCTGAAACAACCTTTTCGACTTGCTTGTGAGACAGACCAAAAAGAATATTCACAGCAGCTGTTTTAGAAAATGTAACAAAGGTTACAAAGCACCACAAATGGATTTGAAAGAAATTGACACTTTGGAACTTCCAGCACTGAATAGAAACGTGGTGAACAGCACCCACGCTCATTGTTGGCATCACACAGAGCTTATTTTAAGACCTTACTCACTCCCGCTCTCTTTTAAAGGTTATGTAAGGGCTTATATAAAATCCAAGAGTGCAATTTGAGTTTGTTCAATGACAGCTTCGTTCATTTCATAGTTTAAGAAACATCTGTAAATGCTACAAAAAGTAAGGAACAATACCTAATTGAAATCAGACATAAAATAAATGATCTCGGAATATTTAAGACATTGATCATCTTTAATCTGTGATGTGGGATGTAATAAAACTCTATGCAGTTTTTTATTGATCAACTGCTACAGTCAGGGAAAGAAGGATAGGACCCCTTAACGATTTGGAGTGCTTGCCGGTAGATAAAGAAAAGATCTGTTCATAAAATGTATGCAAGCTTTATTTCATCAGTGAAGCACAAAAAAACTTACTAGAAGCCTTGTAAAGAAGTGCTACCAGTATAAAATACACCTTCTCATAGAAGCATTCAAGCAATCATGGTTCTAACATCTACCTCTGGCCAAGACCAGAGAGCAGGTAACATGTTACACAAGGAAGAACTGATATCCTGTCCCAAAGAGTCCCTCTGGCATCAACTCAACTCTGGAGTGAAAGGAATTCTGCCAATAACCCTGTCTTCACCATCAAACATTGAGTCAGAAACATTGCATTCAGTAAGTTTCATTAGAAGAAACACACACCATTCACAGCAAAGGGGCTCTGATTTCGTAATGAATACCACCTCCTCATTGGTTCACAAGTGTACAGTAAAAATGGATCTAATTAGATGGTTGAAAGGTCTTTGTTTTGCTAATATAAATCAATAAACAAACTAAGGGTTGGTTAATCAAATCCACCCGGACACCATTTCATCCCTCTGCAAATGTATCAACAGGTCCTACTTCACAGGTTCCTGTTACCTGAAAATCTTTGAACCACTCATCAGCCCAAATTGGCCAACACCACATGACATTTAGGACTAACCTAAAGTGTGAAAGCAACCTTTCGGGTGATAGTACCTGTTCCTGATTTGTACTCCACACTTGTCCTCAGCAAGAAGAGCTGCTATACACCTCATTCATCAGTTCCCTCTGTCTCTTCAATGAACTCAAGTCTCTGAACTGCACAGTAAATGTAAACCGAGGAAGGCTGTGGAGAATGCTGTTAGGGAATTAGTTCCTTTTGGTGGTGGGGGGAGTGAAGAGCAGGAGAACATTATGCTCAATGTGAAGGAGGATGAACTCAAATGTTCAGTTCTGAACATTCTTTTATTTGGGCACAACCTTGAATAACTATTAGGCCAGGTAAACTAACTAGGTATCTCACGACCGAAAGGTCAACATTGACAACGACTCTTTCTTGGTAGAAATTGATAGTGCACTGATGGGGTGGTCACACGGTGAAAAAAATTCCACTGACTTGAATGCAAGCGTATGCAAAAGCGGAAGTTCCCACCCACGCAATTCCGGATTCTGCTCAGACGGTAAGTTCGGCTGGGATGAACTTTGACCTGCGATATCGAGTGACATGATGTGACGTGAGCCACATTGGCAAGGTCCGGTCTGTGAGCTTTTTTTTGATCCCTCGATATGAAGCAAATGTACATTTTTAGGATGTCAGTATTGCTTTAAAGTAGATTAGAGAACATTCCGTTATAATTTAGATAAGTTATATAGTGAATTGTTTATTTTTAGTGACGCTGGTTTGTGGGCATGCAGTGAAATTCTGCATTGTTCAGGAGTAGTGTGACTGCCACATAGACTAAAAAGATCACAGAACAAAGAACAGCTGGACACAAAAAGAGACTCAGGTGGACACTATAATGAGGAAACAAGTGCAGGAGAATAGTGTATTTATAGCTTTCAGAGACCGCCGAAAGTATGCCTCTCACACACTGTTCTGTTCCACTGTGTACATCGTCTACAAATTTCAACAGAATTTTACATTTTCACAGTTTTCCTGCCAATGTCAACCTTAGAAAACCATTTCTAAACTTTTTATAAATTATCACATTATTGAACAGCAAACATCAGATACATGGAGGAAGTTGGTCCTATGCCGGTGGTTTTTGCCTGGAATTACTATACAGATAAAGGACCACAGCCCAGTATGTGGAGAGAAGACCCGTACCGATAGATGTACGATGGATCATGATTATTGTAGCATTCCCGAGTTTTTAGGATTAGACCCGGCATGTGCTAAGATAGAAAAAAACCTCTCTAATGGAGAAAATTAAAAAGCTGCATGGGCTACACATTCAGCGTGATTTTGGGTTGAATTGTGTATATGAGGCTGTATATAATTTTAATCCTTTTTATACTCACCTAAACCCCCACCCAGTTTAACTGCTCCAAAACAACTGTTATGAAGATCTTCATACAAAAGAGACTGAAACATCAACTTCTATTAGCTTCACTGTCTTGACACTTGCAATACATGGCTAGACTTTTGAAAGAATACTAAAAAGAAAGAGACGTGTAACTTGACACTGTTTTACCCTGAACTATCACTCCGCCAAATCCAATAAAATGAATACATCTCCTCACATCCTGATCCCCCACGACCACTTCAGCTAACTCAAACAAATCTTTCTGACAGCAAACAAAGCAAAAGAATGGATGGATTTATTTCCCCTCTTTGTTGGCAAGCTCTGTCCGATCAAATAAGTAAATACACAAGTCAACTTACAGTCACCATGGCAACCACCAAAGTCTAATGGGATGTTTAAAAGGCATAAAGAAATGTTGCTTTAGGATGCACAGCGTTTTAGCATGAAGCTTACAAATGTGTGTAATATATATATGAATGCAGTATTTTATAGTAATAAAATAAATACATTTTGTTAATAAAAAGGGCAGCTTACAACACAAGTACTTACTGCAGAATATGTGAAGAAAAAAAAGTATTACATTATTCATTTTTAGGAATTTGAGTAAAAATGTTTTTTTTTTAAGCACAGAGGGGGTTTGAGGAAAATCGAAATTATTGATTCTAATTAAACTCTCATAATACAAACATTTCAAATCCAGATTTTAAATTTTAAAGATTTATTTTACAATACGTTATTTTTTTTTTCCCAAAACGTGATAAATTGATGGCGCGTTTTTTTTTCTTCACAATATGCTTAAAATCCAAAGCATCTATAAAAAGGTTTATTTTTCATGAAATCTTTCAAATTACAATAACAACCAAGACTGATATTATACTGAGCGACTGGTTTTATAGTGTCAGAGAAACCACATGCTGATGCTGGACTCACTGCTTCGAACCACAGAGTTATCCCCTGCTCAAGAGACTTCACATTACGCAGTCCCTCCTGGTGACTTAAGGACACCTCCACTGGATTTTATTGACTGTGATCAACTGGTTAATGGCCTAATTCTGTTGTGTCATCATGGAATAAACGATTATAAAACAACATAAAAGAATTGACAGCTGGCATTTTTCCACCTCCTTGTGGTGTTGTGCAGACCAAAGGTTCTGCACAAATCTATTTTGGGTAGACAGGAATGCTCATGCCTACATAAAAAATAGTTTTATTGGTCAAATATCTCTAAACCTGAAGATGTAACTAAGAATATTTCAGAAAGCATCAAGATTAATGTGTAACAATTAGATACAACAATACCTGGTTTCATACAGAACCGTTTGGTTCATCGTTCTTAGTCGATAAGCTATTATTGTAATAATAATAATGTATTATAATGTACTGACTAGCACTCTCCTACTATTGAACCACTCAGACTGGTAATGACTAGCACTCTCTTACTTTCGGATAACTCTGACTGGTACTGACTAGTACTCACCTACAATTGGATCACTCTGAGTAGCACTCTCCTACTATTGGTCCACTTCGACGAGCACAGCCCAGCACTCTGCTACTATTGGTCCACTGAGACTAGCACTGACCAGCACTTTCCTACAATTGGACCACTCCGACGAGCACAGACCAGCACTTTCCTACAATTGGACCACTCCGATGAGTACTTTCCTACAATCGGACCACTGCGACTAGCACAGACCAGCACTCTCCTACTATTGGTCCACTCCGACGAGCACTGACCAGCACTTTCCTACTATTGGACTTACTTATGTGACTGGCACTCTATTGGATAGCATACAATAAACTATTGGATAGTTAGAGGTCACATGCTAGATGCGGAGCCAGACCCTTCTCGTTTATTCTGTTGGTGGTTGATCACTGTTACTACACTAGCTGTGTTTCCATTCAGATATTTTTATGCGCATTTAGGAATATCACCTAAAAAATAATGCAGGGAGAATAAACTTTTTATCTGATGAAAAAAAATGTGCATAAACTACGATGCAAGCGCATTTACTGAAAAAATCCCAATGCGATGCAATGGCAATGCAATTTTCTGTCAGAACTGGTGCAAAAGCAAGATGACACGACTGTGAATATTGCATTTTGTCTACTTGTTCTAAGATGCAAGTAATGCATTAGATGGCACTGATTTGGGGTCTATAAAATGAAACTGAAAGATGATCGTGAACATTTTAATTTGAAGGGAATAGGGGGAAGGGAAGATAATAGTTTATAAAAAAAAGTCCCACAAAAGAGCCCCGTGGAATCCCAAAAGCAACATAAAAACATTTAATGAGAAAATTATCAATCAGTAACTTCAGCAAAGTCTCCTCTTGTTTGATGTCATTTTAAGTGGTATCCTGGGGTGTCTAATGGCTGCAGCCTTTGGGAAATCTTAGTTAATTGAACAAAAAAGGTCTTGACAGAAACGAAGGGAATATAATAACTTTGTCAAAGTGATTAGAGGAAAATAATGCATCTGTCACGGAGCATGACGCTTGAATGCTGTGAAAGAGTCCCAACAGAGATTCCCAGCACTATACAGTCCTTCAGTGACAGTAGGCACAGTTTCAACATTTAAGTGATTAGTAGACAACGAAATTTTTGGTTCTCTTGTTAGATCTTAAGCATAATGCTTTAAAATCAAAGCTTTATTTAGACAAATAAAACCAAACCTGAAACAAAGTGCTTTAATCACTTACTACTGCAAGATCGCAGCACCAGTTTTGAGAATTTGGTTGCTAGAGAGTGGTCTGTGATGTCATAAAAATGTAAAAGTTGTTACTATAATTAACAAAATAAAAAAACTATATTTTTTTATGTTTCATCTTGATTCATTCTCAATGGCCATTTAAGTCAATGGTTACCAATGACCCCAGTCTAGAGCATAGGGTTCACATACTTTTGCAGAATGCTTGATATGTTCTTTCACAAATGCCATGGGTTTGAAGTTTCCCAAAACCAGTGATACCAGTTAGATTTTGCAACTCGAGTCAGAACACCTTAGAGGTCTATAGAACGTTTAGTGGTTGTAGCAGAAGATCTGGATTCTCTTAAGCTCACAAGTTTTCTCTACTTGCTTTCTGCATCGACTCAACTTTCAGCTACTCCTGTTCCTCTGGAACCCAGCTGCTACTTACCTCCTCTCCTGTGAAGATAATGTGGATTTGGTGTTCCTTACAATGCAGAGTGCTGTTTTGCAAACCCTTTTATGGTATAAATAAAATGTATATTAATGTCCCTAATCCTGTGCCCTTCTCCATCCCCCAGCCAGTGTGACAAAGTTTCAAGATTTCAACTTCAAATGACCACTGAAGAAACTATTACTGACAAAATAAACTGAACAAAGCTTAAAAGAGTTAAAAAAAACAATTCAGTCTACATCTATAGCATTTTGACATTGAAAATGAAAAGAAATCCGGTAATAAAATTGTTGCGTTCTATCAAGAGTCAGAATTTTGTTTGTCGCTTATTGCATTTTTAAAAGGTGAATTCACGCATTCACGTTAACAAACGCCACATAAATGGCGAGTTGAAGTGAAACATACTAGGCTGGCGCTCTGGCAATTTCTAGCCAGAGTGTGGTGAAAAGGTGAGTGTGTTGCTGCTTGAACATCTCTGAATGTCATTTCATTTTGCCCATGACTTAATCTGGGTTTATCATTTCGGACTATAAAAACTAGAGCAGAACCTTTCTAAAGTGCTCCTAATTATATGAAAATTTGGTGAGCGCTGACCTCTCAAAATGCCTCAAAAGACAGATGTCACAGGAACCTGAAACTCATTTTGTCATAACATAAACCAAAGTGTGTTCTAGGGATGAAAACTGTATCACAAAATCATATCGGTTGATATTGATAATTATTGGTATATTTATGACCCATTTAAAATAAGGACCAGGAGAAAAATAGATTGCATTTAAACATTTTATAAGAAACTTAACCTTCTTCTGATCATAATAAATGTCAACCACCATGGAAAATAATTAAAACGTAAACATAACTGTAAAAACACAATGAACACTTAACAATAATTTCTTTATTTCTTAAAGGGGGTGGTACTA
>SRMA01025555.1:0-103741 GCA_007224835.1 Danionella cerebrum
CAACCAATATGGCGCAGCTCTATCTCAGCTTTGGAAGGTCATAGAGACATGGGGGTTGATGTATTGACATGGGGAACAATGTGTTAGGTCACTGACCCCTCCATAGCAACCAGACTGGTTACCATAGCAACCAATTTTGCATGTACCTATCTCAGCTCAGGAAAATCATAGAGACATGGGGGTTGCTGTAATTTACTCGTATTCATATAGGGAACAATATATTAGGTCAGCGACCCCTCCATAGCAACCACACTGTTACCATAGCAACCAATATGGCGTATCTCTATCTCAGCTTACGAAAGTCATAGAGACATGGGGGTTGGTGTATTTTACTCGTGTTGACATGGGGAACAATATGTTAGGTCACTGACACCTCCATAGCAACCAGACTGGTTACCATAGCAACCAATATTGCATGTACCTATCCCAGCTTATGAGAATCATAGAGACATGGGGGTTGGATTATGTTATTGTTGCGGAATTGACAACATTTAAAAAAAAAAAGGTATTAACGGTACCAACGCAAGCCAACATCGAAGTTTGCGTGCAAACTTTAAAATCTAGTTATTCTTCTTCTCTTTTCTTCTGACGAAAATTCTTAACCCTACTCCTCCTAGCCCGTTCGAGCTACAGCCACGAAACTTTCCATGGTCGTCCAAGCTGTTCCCACTCGAGTTGCTATATCTCATCGGACCGATTCGACCAGCGGTTTCCGTAAAAATCGCGAATTTCGGCCCAAAAAATCGCCCAAGTCATTCCCTATGGGGGCCCTAGAGTGGTGATGTCATCGCTCACTCTAACTTTGAGCAAGTTCAGTCTTGTTGCTACTTGCACTATTTTCTCACCTAAAAATTAACCTTTACACACACTTTTTATACCTAAATGGTAGAGATTTCTGTCCTCTTTCAGTTGGTGCTGTTTTCATTTTTAAAAAACACACGGTTTTTACTCCAGGTGGCCTGAACCACAAGGAGTGCACATAATTGCTCCATTCACCTCCATTCAAAAATTCTGGTGGATTCTGTTCAAAATCTAAATCGCAGGCTATTTATAACTCGCCATAAATCATTCAAACTTTATCACAGCTTCACAAAACTTACACCATTCTCTTCCTTAAAATCTTGTGATTCTAACAGTAAAGGAAATATTTTAATGTGTCTTGTCCTTCTTTCGTAATCCTTATTTGTTTGGAGGTATGGATTTCTCAGAAATGAGCAGTTGCACAGAATCAAATGAAGGCTTTTTCTAGCTCGCCATAATTTTTTTATTTCTAATCAAACCTTCACAAAATTTACAGCATTCTCTTCGTTAGGGTCTTCTGCTTCTGGCAAAGAAAGAATCATTTGGATATGTCTTACGGTTCTTCTATAATCTTTATTTGTTTGAGGCATGGAAACCGGATTTTCTCCAGCAGATTTGCCATCGTTTGAAAATCTGACAGTTGAGTCAGCTGACTCGTTTGAAAATCTGGCAGCTGATAACTCCAGGTGCAAGCTGATTTCAAATAAGTAGGTCAAAGGTGTCTCATAGACTCTCAATGGCCCATTGAAATGAATGGAGCATGAATCCCATAGATCCTATTGTAAAAGAGCTTCTGTAATTGATTGACACTGGAAAGTCATACGAGCATTAAGGAAGCAAATCACTTATCCAGCCCATCATTGCTTGTGAATTAACATAAATTAATTAAGCCACACCCACTTTTTGACATAACTTTCAATGTCAAATATCTTCTAAACGGAACACAATAGAGACATGGGGGTTGCTTTATATTAGTCTAAATGGAAAGTAGATTACAACATGATGTCACTAACCCCTCCATAGCAACCAAATTGTTTACCATAGCAACTATATAGCCACATCTCTATCTTAGCTTAGGAAAATGCTAGAGACTTGGGGCTGGTAAGCTTCACCCATACTGACAGCTGAAACATTATATTATGTTAATGACACCTCCATGGCAACCAGACTGGTTACCATAGCAACCTATATGGCATGTCTCTATCTCAGCTTAGAAAAATCATAGAGAGATGGGGGTTGCTGTATTTTACCCGTATAGATATGGGGAGCAATATATTAGGTCAGCGACCCCTCCATAGCAACCAAACTGGTTACCATAGCAACCAATATGGCACAGCTCTATCTCAGCTTTGGAAAGTCATAGAGACATGGGGGTTGATGTATTGACATGGGGAACAATGTGTTAGGTCACTGACCCCTCCATAGCAACCAGACTGGTTACCATAGCAACCAATTTTGCATGTACCTATCTCAGCTCAGGAAAACCATAGAGACATGGGGGTTGATGGATTTTACTCGTATTGACATGGGGAACAATATATTAGGTCAGCGACCCCTCCATAGCAACCACACTGTTACCATAGCAACCAATATGGCTTATCTCTATCTCAGCTTACGAAAGTCATAGAGACATGGGGGTTGGTGTATTTTACTCGTGTTGACATGGGGAACAATATGTTAGGTCACTGACCCTCCATAGCAACCAGACTTGTTACCATAGCAACCAATTTTGGATGTACCTATCTCAGCCTATGAGAATCATAGAGACATGAGGGTTGGATTATGTTATTGTTGCGGAATTGACAACATTAAAAAAAAAGGTATTAACGGCACCAACGCAAGCCAACATCGAAGTTTGCGTGCAAACTTTAAAATCTAGTTATTCTTCTTCTCTTTTCTTCTGACGAAAATTCTTAACCCTACTCCTCCTAGCCCGTTCGAGCTACAGCCACGAAACTTTCCACGGTCGTTCAAGCTGTTCCCACTCGAGTTGCTATGTCTTTTCGAACCGATTTGACCAGCGGTTTCCGTAAAAATCGCGAATTTCGGCCCAAAAATCGCTCAAGTCATTCCCTATGGGAGACCTAGAGTGGTGATGTCATCGCCCACTCTAACTTTGAGCAAGCTCAGTCTTGTTGCTACTTGCACTGTTTTCTCAACTAAAAATTAACCTTTACACACACATTTTATACCTAAATGGTAGAGATTTTTGTCCTCTTTCAGTTGGTGCTGTTTTCATTTTTAAAAAACACACGGTTTTTACTCCAGGTGGCCTAAACCACAAGGAGTGCACATAATTGCTCCATTCACCTCCATTCAAAAATTCTGGTGGATTCTGTTTAAAATCTCAATCGCAGGCTATTTTTAACTCGCCATAAATCATTCAAACTTTATCACAGCTTCACAAAATTTACACCATTCTCTTCCTTAAAATCTTGGAATTCTAACAGTAAAAGAAATATTTCAATAACTCTGGTCATTCTTTCGTAATCCTTATTTGTTTGAGAGTATGGATTTCTCTGAAATGAGCAGTTGCACAGAATCAAATGAAGGCTATTTGTAGCTCGCTATAATTTTTTTATTTCTAATCACACCTTCACAAAATTTACAGCATTCTCTTCGTTAGGGTCTTCTGCTTCTGACAAAGAAAGAATCATTTCGATATGTCTTACGGTTCTTCTATAATCTTTATTTGTTTGAGGCATGGAAATCGGATTTTCTCCAGCAGATTTGCCATCGTTTGAAAATCTGACAGTTGAGTCAGTTGACTCGTTTGAAAATCTGGCAGTTGATAACTCCAGGTGCAAGCTGATTTCAAATAAGTAGGTCAAAGGTGTCTCATTGACTTTAAATGGCCCATTGAAATGAATGGAGCATGAACCCCATAGATCCTATTGTAAAAGAGATTCTGTAATTGATTGACACTGGAAAGTCATACGAGCATTAAGGAAGCAAATCACTTATCCAGCCAATCATTGCTTGTGATTTAACATAAAATAATTAAGCCACACCCACTTTTGACATAACTTTCGATGTCAAATATCTTCTAAACAGAACACAGTACAGACATGGGGGTTGCTTTATATTATTCTAAATGTAAAGTAGATTACAACATGATGTCACTGACTCCACCATAGCAACCAAAGTGTTTACCATAGCAACTAAATTGGCATATCTCGATCTTCGGTTAGGAAAATGCTAGAGACTTGGGGGTTGGTAAGCTTCACCCATAGTGAAAGCTGAAACATTATATCATGTCAATGACGCCTCCATAGCAACCAGACTGGTTACCATAGCAACCGATATGGCATGACTCTCTCTCAGCTTAGGAAAATCATAGAGACATGGGGGTTGCCGTATTTTACCCGCATTGATATGGGGAACAATATGTTAGGTCAGCGACCTCTCCATAGCAACCAGACTGGTTACCATAGCAACCAATATGGCGCAGCTCTATCTCAGCTTAGGAAAGTCATAGAGACATGGGGGTTGATGTATTGACATGGGGAACAATGTGTTAGGTCACTGACCCCTCCATAGCAACCAGACGGCTTACCATAGCAACCAATTTTGCATGTACCTATCTCAGCTCAGGAAAATCATAGAGACATGGGGGCTGCTGTAATTTACTCGTATGCATATGGGGAACAATATATTAGGTCAGCGACCCCTCCATAGCAACCACACTGTTACCATAGCAACCAATATGGCGTATCTCTATCTCAGCTTACGAAAGTCATAGAGACATGGGGGTTGGTGTATTTTACTCGTGTTGACATGAGGAACAATATGTTAGGTCACTGACCCCTCCATAGCAACCAGACTGGTTACCATAGCAACCAATTTTGCATGTACCTTTCTCTGCTTATGAGAATCATAGAGACATGAGGGTTGGATTATGTTATTGTTGCGGAATTGACAACATTTTTTAAAAAAAAAGGTATTAACGGTACCAACGCAAGCCAACATCGAAGTTTGCGTGCAAACTTTAAAATCTAGTTAATAATATTTTAATGCTTGAATTGGGATTGTTTCCAGTTTTATATTGGCTCTTGTAGAAATAAAATTTTTATAATACATTTTTTATTTTTTTTTGTGCTCCATGAAATGATTCAAAGCTTGATTTTACGGATGTAAATTCTACACTCCTGTCATTGGCTCATTCTTATTAATCAGAGATATAATTTCCCTTAGGATGAACTCCCTCTGTCAGATTCTCTGCATAATTCAGACTTTTCAGTTTCTTCAAATACCACGAAATAGTAGGGACAACACATCTTGTGAGTGCACAGAGTTTGGTTATTTCACCAAGAGTAATGTGAAAATGGATTTTTTTTCTGCCTTCTCCTGTAAAGATTATCACTTCAGCTTCTGCCTGGTGTGTTTGGTCATCAGTATGCTGACTTCCATCGTGCTGACGCGTCTGTCTGTCGATGACATCAGTCTGAAATGCGGAAGCACTGCCAAGGTTCATCCAAGTGAAGAGGACCACCACACTGTGGACAGTGAGAAAGGTTTGAGTTGATCTTTTTTTGCTTATTTTTATTGGTTCCCATGAAGAAGAATATAACAAAGAATTTATTAATACGATCACATCATCTATGCTTGACACAATTTCACTTTAAAAAGTTAATACGATGCACTCAACATGGTTTTACGATGACGAATCAGGTCGACCTGCTTCAGGCAAACCTAGCGCCATGCCTGTTCGTTCAATATGCGTCTCACAAATAGGGAAGTGCTCCGCCTTTGTTCGATTCCTTATATGACCCTGTTGACGGTCTGCTCTCCCTCGCAGCATCAGAATATGTGCAGTCTTTGGTTTCAGACCTTTCTCCCTCCGGGATTGTTTGCTCGGAAGATCATCAAAGATCTACCCATCGGTGATCTACCCATCAGAGATCTATCCATCAGTGTCCATCTTGGCTCGGTGTGAGTGGACAGAAAAAGTTATATCTGCTAGCTGTACGTTTAAACTACTAGGGCAGCACTGCACAGTTTAGCTCCATCCTCAGCCTAACACACCTGATGCGGCCCGTCAGGTCCTTCAGGCTGTTTGTAAGCTGCAGGTCTGGGTCTCTCCGAGAAGGGCTCCGGATCCCCGCACCCCTGCTCTACAGGAATCTAAACAATGACCCTCTCCATGCTGAAATCAAATAGGTCTGAGATCTCAGAAAATGTTGCTCCAGTCTTTTTATTATTTGGAAATAAGTTACTGAAATTGTTCGCCTTTTCATTAAGGAAAAAACAGCCAGCTGGAATAATCTCTTCAGCGGAGTACAAGCGATTTTGTGGGTACCGGTAATTAAAAAAAAAATGAAAAAAAGAAAATTGGGTCAAGTTTTGATGTTTAATTCAGAATTTTTTTTTGTGAAAAATGTGTAAGGTATATAAGTCCCAAATTTCCAGATGCTTTCTTTATTTACAGTATACATACTTATATTTTACTGGTCTGCATTCACAGGTTCCGGTGTGATTTCTACAGCATCTGGTGATCTCACTGCAGAGGGATCTGCTTTATCAAAAATAGTGAACTTTCTAGAGAAGCTCTATAATGAAGAGATGGAGGAGGAGACAAAAAAGGCCTTTGCATATCGACTGGACAAATTCTGCTTTCGGTTCTTCTTAAGCATTTACATACTCTATGTTATTGTAGTTGTTAGCATTAGCCGAACAGATATTTGTAAGGTTGATAATTTAGACTTTTGGGATATGTCAAGCAACGGAGATAACTCCTTTGACTACTCCGGTGTTGACAACTTAGAGACTTTTCAGATCCCCTAGTGACTTTTTCCTGGCGACTTTCACCGACGAAAATTTCTGGACGCCATAATGGAAATCATACCCTGAGTTCAAAGGTTAGTTAATGCCTTTTATCTGACGATGATTCAAGTGCTTTTTGCATGTACAGGAATACTTCAAGATTATTCCGTTCCAGGGTGGCCTTTGTATCCTGAATTCGAAAGAAATCATGTATTTTTTCTTCAATCCTTTAATCTATACATTGTTAATGTAATAAATGATAATAAAACAATTAAAACATAAAATCATCACAGAATAATTTTCTTCTTCTCCTTTCGGCTGTTCCCAGTTTAGGGGTCGCCACAGCGAATCATCCGTTTCCACCTAAATCTGTCCTCAGTATCCTCTACTCTTGCACCAACTACCTTCATGTCCTCTTTCAGTACATCCATATATCTCATCTTTGGCCTTCCTCTTGACCTCTTGCCTGGCATCTCCATCTCCAACACCCTTCTACCAATATAACCACTATCCCTCTGTGGTGGAAAATGAGGCAAAAAATATCAAGGAGTCAAATTATGAATTGACAAAATCACAAAGTATTTATTCAGGATGCAAGCAACGGTTTTTAGATAGCAGATCGAACCCAAAGATGTTGTGTTGGTTGCATACCCTTTGGGCATGGCAATCAGTCTTAAATACAATACTAAGATGGGCTGATCCCAGACATTGACAAATCAAATGAATAGATGAGAAACACACGTTTACAGAAACACGTAGAGTTAGCAGTTTAAATGTTCAAAGGTAATGTCATGACAAATGTCAGGTCGCTCTGTACACAAAAACTGGAAGACTAGTTACGCAGGCATTAATTTAAAAACAGAATAGTCAAGCAGAAAAGATACTGAAGCATTAAGGATTTAAAACAGTTAAACTATTTAAACCTAATGAAAAAATAATTATTGCAACCACACCTCCTCTGCACGTCCAAACCATCTCAATCTGGCCTCTCTGACTTTGTCTCTAAAACAACCAACCTGAGCTGTCCCTCTGATGTGCTCATTCCTAGTCTTGTCCATCCTCGTCACTCCTAAACTGAACCTCAACATCCTCATCTCTGCTACTTCCATCTCTGCCTCTTGTCTCTTCTTTACTGCCACAGTCTCCAATCCATACATCATAGCTGCTCTCACTACTGTTCTGTACACCTTTCCTTTGATTCTTGCTGACACTCTTTTGTCACACAACACCTCTGACACTTTTCTCCACCAACTCCAACCTGCCTGCACTCGTCTCTTCACCTCTTTTCCACACTCCCCGTCACACTGGACTGTTGACCCCAAATACCTAAACTCCTGCACCTTCTTGACCTCAGCCCCCTGTAACCTCACTGTTCTATTTCCCTCCCTCTCTCGTTCAAACACATGTATTCTGTCTTGCTGCGACTGACTTTCATTCCTCTTCTTTCTAGAGCTGACCTCCAACTTTCCAGGCTTTCCTCCACCTGCTCTCTGCTCTCACTACAAATCACAATGTCATCTGTAAACATCATTGTCCATGGAGATTCCTGCCTGACCTCATCTGTCAACCTATCCATCACCATAGCAAATAAGAAGGGACTCAAAGCTGATCCTTGATGTAGCCCTACCTCCACCTTGAACTCCTTTGTCTGACCTACAGCACATCTCACTGGTGTCTTACTCCTCTCATAATATCCTGAACTACTCTGGCGTACTTCTCTGCCACTCCTGACCTCCTCATACAGGACCATAGCTCCTCTCTCGGCACCCTGTCATACGCTTTTTCTAAATCCACAAAGACGCAGTGCAGCTCCTTCTGACCATCTCTGTACTTCTCCATTAACATTCTCAGATCAAAAATTGCATCCGTAAAATCATCGCAGAATAATATGAGAGTGAGGCGAAGTGGTGGAGATTGTGGGGGTGGAGAACAGATTGCAGAAAACAATACAGCAAAAAGTTACCTGTCTTGAGATATTTCACGAATTGAGAACACCAACAGAGTTGGTAGCACTGTGGCCTTCCAGTTAGAAGCTTGTCAGATCGAGGCTCGCCTGTGACCTTCCTGGAAGGAGTTTACATGTTCTCCTGGTGCTTACGTGGCTTTCCTCTGGATTTCCACCACAATCCTAAAAACATGCGGTTAGGTTAATGGAATAATCTAAATTCCCCTTAGGTGTGAATGTGTGAGCGTGTGTTGCCCTGCGATTGACTGGCGACCTGTCCAGGGTGTACCCCCACCTCTCACCCAATGTGTGCTGGAGATAGGCACTGGCAGAACTCGAAAGGGATTAAGCAGGAAAGAATCAAGTGGAAAGGAGTCCTTTTGTATCTTGGATTTATCGTAACACAAAGCATTCGTATCTCGAGATACCACAGTATTTTATGCCAAACTGAGTGATAAAAAAACACATTCCCGTTTTTATTGTTTTAACTATTATTAATTTTATTTAAAGTCATTCCTGGAGGGCTGCTGTCCTTCCTGGTTTTTGTTCCGGCTCTGCTTCAGTCCAAACACTTTCAATTTTAAACAAACCAAGGAGACTGTCAGTACACAATCCTCAAATTGCATGATTTGCCTACATGGTAGTGTCACGGTACGGCAAGACATCATATCATAGTTGAAATTGGAGAACACGAAAGAAAGTTTTTTTACGCCGTCATCTGCCAGTATTTCACTACTGTGCCAGTGGATGCGGCATTAAAGCACATTTTCTCATGAGAGGTTCGTTAAGTGATCGTGGCTGTGAAAGTCGTATCATCAGGCGGTCAGTAACAATGAATCATCAAACGTTTATCAGACACAGTGAATGAACTCCAGCAGTAATAAAAACACTACTGTTAACTGATTCGTCTCATGTTTCCTGTGTTTATAGGATGCATTTTTTTTCCTAAAGATAGTTTCAAATCTGCTATTTGCAGATTTTTGAGTTGTCACAATATCTAAAGCTACATGTACACGTGGTAAAACCTTTAAAAAAAATCACAATATTTAGCACATTACTTGCCACAAAGTGTTTTCATCACAACATCACGTGCTACAGGGAAACCGTGACAAAATCCGTGACGCTTTGCAAGATCTCCATCTTGTTCTCAACTGAGATTTTTAAAACTGAAGAAAGAAAAGTTTGTAATTCTTTTCCAGATGGAGTTGGGCAGAGAAAATAAGCTTGAGAATATGTTTTTTTGGTTGAAATAAAACAATATTCAATTGTTGCTAATCAAATGATGAATAAGCTTTTTAATATATAAAAATCTCTATTGTTCTCCATCTCAAGAAACAACACAAACTCCAGGTACTTACAATCAACATTTGAGGAAGGATGAAGAAACGACAAAAAAAGGAAAAAATAGACTCCAGAGGATGACGCCGTGACGTGACTGGCTGAAAGAACTGTCAATCATCTGCCCGTCAAGAAACCTATTATATATATTATCTCATTTTCCAACCGCCTTATTCCCTTTCGGGGTCACGGGGGTCTGCCGGTGCCTATCTCCAGCACACATTGGGTGAGAGGCGGGGGTACACCCTGGACAGGGAGCCAGTCCATTGCAGGACAACACACACTCACTCATTCACACCTAAGTGGAATTTAGATTATTCCGCATGTTTTTGGCTAAAATATGTGCTGGTGTGTCTCTGTGACTCGTGAAATGACGTGTTTCCTGTGGGGGGACCCCATATAGACAGTCTCCCCTTTTCAAAAGTTCTCTTTCGGGGATCTGCTCCATCTATAACGAGGACAGGACTGAAAGCTGCGCAAAATGCCTCCTGGCCACGAGGTGACTGAAATGCTTTTTCTGATTATCCTAATGCATTAATAAACCTGTTTCCTTTCTGTTCATATAATTCAGTCTATTTAGTCTTAAATATTAACACGATAATGTATTAATTCGGTAACAGGGGGAAACCGGATTAAGGCTTAATAAATGTCAAACCAACAAAAACAAACAAAGACGAATCAACTCTGAATCTAGGCGGGTTGCATATTTATAAAATGGAATAGGAATGATACGAATGATATGACTGTGATAGAAAAGTCAGGGAAAGGCTGAGAAAATCAGGTGTGGAAAAGGAGCTTGATCCTGATCCGCTTATGGAGCCAAGGTCCTGAATGTCTGTCGATATCTAAGCTCTTATAATGCCAATAACTCCCAACGTGCAAACGTGTATTGATGGACTCCTGGAAAGCCTTGAGGTTATGAAATAGAACAAAAAAAACCTGAATTTGAGATGGTTTTGTTTGTTTAGCTAAACACGATCTATTATTATTTAAAAACCCCAACCTTTAAAAGCTGTGTTGTGCTCTTTTTGATTCCATAAAGTCTAGTTAATGCTTGGGGAATTTCATCACTTGTTAATTGTGTCTGCTAAAGGTACAGCTTATCGCTTTTAAACTATTTTTGTTAATCTCATCTTGTAATAACGGCTGCTTAAACACACACAAACATTAATGCAAATGTTTGTTGGAATGTTTTCAGGCTGTGAAATGTTTCTACACAGGATATCTCTGTTCCTCATATTTTCTTGTCCTGTTGGTAAGTATTTTTCCCTATTTTATTCAGTTAAAAAGAAAAAGATTTATGCAGTTGCTCACATTATATATTTTTGGGGGTGTGTGGGGGGGGGGGGTTACCTCATACTCTGTGGTAATGTTTTATACTAGCAACATATTCAAGTTTACAATGCTGTGTACTGTGTAAATGTGGCACGCCAATGCTTGTTTATCACACCAGAGAAAAGTACTCTGTAGAAAAAATATTTAAACACAGAAAATAGAAGTTATTTCACATCACATACATGTTTCCTTTTACACTTCAAATATGCATATGGAACTCATTTCAAGACACAAACAAATAATACTTGTCTGCATTGTAGCACAGGCTATAACTTGTAAATGTGTCCTGACAGCTCTGACAGATTTCCAGGACAGCCGATCTCTAGCAGAATCGATCATTGCCAAGAAACTGAAGAGTGCGCCACAGGGCAATGACTGTTCAGTTCACATCAACATCACCTCAATGCAGTATGAGCTCCTCGCCTTTGTAAGAGTCATTAGTGTATCTTCTGTGGGATGGCATAATGATACGCAGTGAATAATGTTCTTACAATACATTCGAACAATATGGCTCAAACAGTTCTTCTAAACCCCCGCTTGTGTGGCAGCGATTAAAAACACATTTAAAGCTTTGTTTCAGTACTTTGTTACCCAAGGCTGACTGAGACAATGAGGGAGCCGGGGAGATGTACAGTGTATATGCATATGATGTTTTTTTTTTTTTTTTTTTCAAAATTCAGAGTAAAAGTAAGTTATAAGAACAAAAAATTCTAATAAAATCTTTCAAAATACAATTACAGGTATGTACAAAACTACAACAACTGTACTGCACAAACTGTTTGAATAGAATACAAATTTATAAATGGTAGGTGTTCTTCCCACTCGTGAATCTTTTCCCCTCACCTACATCTCTCATCCACACTTCCCTCTCCTTTTTAACACCCTCCTGTCCTGATGTAATTCATGCAAACTGGACCATGGGAAAAAGAAATAAATTACAAAAATTCATTTCTACTGATGATTCTGGTGATTCACTAATTATCTACTCCCCAATGTGGCTTTTGAGTACGAGACAGGACAAGGTTAAAAAAAATACAATAACAAACAACAATATTGAATCAAGCGGCTGGTTCCAGAACAGATTGGTAAAAGAACCCACATGCAGATGGACTCAGTGCTTCAAACCGTGGAGTCATCCGCTGCCCACTCAAGTTAGTCCCGTAGTCACTTCTTTCGCCTGCCAGTAGCTTTGGAATTTTTGCTGGACTTTATCGACTGTAAAATAGCAAAATGGCCTTATTGTGTTCCGTCTTAAAAAGAATTGTGTTCAGATTAAAAAACGATTCAAATCATATGCTGCATGTGATAGCCGCCATTTTTCCACCTCCGCAGCACCTCCTCTTCTTTGCGTTGTGCTTTTTAGTGGACTTACTAAACTAGACTGGGGTTTAGAACAATTAATAAATACCATTACAGCATTACACAGCAATTATTGTTTATTGGGGAAAATTGTATAAAACAACTACTTTTCAGATTAACCACTTGCGTTTATCGAGCTTTGGAACCATACTCCTCATATATATTCTGATCCTGATGAGTCCTTGATTCTGATCAAGTCTAAAACCATGTGATCAAGCCCAGTTTCCAATCACCCTATTTACAATAGACACATTAATTTTTATTTCACCTGCTTAACTGATCTGATGAAAATCAAGATTACAGAGTGGAGTTTTGTTCCCAATTTCTGCTAATTTTTTTCTGGGTCCATATTGTGAACTAAAGGTCTAAAGGTGAACACACAAAGATCCTAAACACTTTAAAAAAAAAAAAAAAACAGCAAAGGACCCTTTAATTTATTTAAGTAAATGTTGAAAGTAATTTTTGTCTGATTTTCCAAGTGCTCTGAATGTTTTATACAAAGGTATATTTTCAATGTAGTGTAACTGCATTTTAAGTGTTTAATAATAATTGTCTCTTGTTTTTCTTTTAAATGGTCATGTTTCCTCCATGTTTAGAATACAAAGGAAATGCAAATGAGCAGTCGTGTCAAGGTAAAAATGGTAAGCTTTGTAGAGATGTCAGAAGAGAATGAGCTTTATTGCACATACAAGGTATTTGCTTTGGTGACAGGCTGAGGCAGCTATCTGCGGCGCCATCTTGTAAAGAGAGAAACAGAGAATGGCTTAAAAAGAGCCTAATACTGTCCTTCAGAGGGCAGTATGGAGCATCAAGCACGTATAGACAATACAGGGGAGCCGCTGCAGTCAGCAGCCAAAGCGGGGGTAGGCGTTGGAATGCGGGGGTGGGGGGGTACAGGCACTTATTGTTTAGACTCCTCTTTGTGGCCTCCAAGGCCAGGGGAGATAAGGGAAGCCAGGTGGTAGAGAAGTTAATTTGGGTCAAAAACTGTAAATTTCTACATATTTTTATTGTCCATCAACGGTTTCATCACTGCCAGCCTCTCCCCGATATAATCCAGTTTGCGGTCACAGACCATTAAACGAGTCCCGACCAGTGACGTCGTTAGCTCTAATTTAGGGGGGCTTCAGCCTCCCTAAAATATCCCAAAGCCCCCCCTATAATTTGGGGCGACATTTTATTTATTATTATTATCTTGATATTTAAAATATATTTTAAATAAGTGCATACATGCAGCGAACACGAGCCAGCAAGAAAGCGAGTTAAACTGAAGTTCGCTTTCAAAATTATTATCGTTATGATTACACACGGTGTACACGCTGTCAGCGATTGCATGTTGATAGCAGCGATTGTTGCTTAATCTGAACATTTACCTATGGTAAGAGAAGGAAGGACGATATTGTAGCCTAGTCTAACCTTATGTTGGAACCTTAATGTTGGAAGCTAAAGCGAACGTCGTCTAAAATGCTAACATTGTGAAAAATCTTTTATTAGCTGTCTAATATCCTGTCGAATCTCTGAAGTACACATAATGTTAGTATCTATTCCCAATTACCGCGAGTGAAATTTAGTGTCATTAGTACTAGTTCCCAAAAAGTTCTCCCAGAGGGATTAATAAAGTAAATTCTATTCTATTTTCACCGCATGCAATGTACAAGAAGCCCTCCAGGGGCTAAGCCCCCCCCTATCTGTCAACCCTAGTGACGTCCCTGGTCCCGACAGTTTTAAGTGCAGTCAACATTCCATTCCAGTTGATCAGCTTAGTGGAGCTTTATCACAGTTTTAATTATGTAAATGTCTTAGACAACCTCCAGGGACAGGGCGGCCAGGCACATGATCCTCCACTTCGCCCAGGAGTCCATCGTGTAGCCAGCAGGGTAAATTCCAGCAGGACAAGTGGGCTCAATTGCATTCAGAGACCAGTTGATCAGATCCATAGTTCCCCTTATTTTGGAGAGCAGGATACTGAGAGTCTCTGCAGACAGACACAGACAAAGAGCTCAGCTGGGAAGATAAGAGGGAAGAGGGAAAAGCACGCCTGTCTCCGCCGAGAGCAAGCAAGAAAAAAAAAGCGGCATGATTAATTTACACAGCTGTAGACAGCACCTATAGTAGTGTGAATGCATCACCAGCATTCAAAAGTGACCAAAACATCAGCCAGAAGCCATAGGAATGGAGGAGTGGTCTGTGGTGACCACTTGCAGAAGCACTCTTTTATTGCGGGCGTTTTATTATTCGACTATTATTGCCACCTGTTGTTATTTCTGTTGGTACAATAGCAATGTGAGATCGGTAGTAAATCAGTGTTGCTTCCTAAGAAGTGTGTTTGCCTTAGATACCCACCTATGCATCCGCTGTATACAGGGGCTGCGTGTAGTGGATCTTTAATTTTAATAACACAAAAGATCAGCGACTGAGGAGTTCACACATCATGACTTGAAACAGAATCACAGAGAGCTTTGTCCATGTTCTAAAACGGCATCTCGGAACCAACTAAAACAACGGTCACGTGTGCAAGACCCAACTTATTATCAAAAAATGTGTGCAATTTTTAAATTCATTTATTTGGTCCAGTTAAACCGAAAAACCGAAACCACTGTTGATATGGCCGTCTATGAATTGGTATCTCCTCCACAACTTCTTGTTACCCTGGAAGCTGATCTCTCATTGGATGCAGGTAATCACAGACATTATTTCAGTCAGAACACATTTCACACTGGATGTTTGGGGAGTATCTCGCTAGCCTGTGACTCTCAGAAACTCTGTGGTACTTCACACTTTGAGATTATCACACGCGTGCACGAGCTGAGCATAAACTCAAGATCCAGGCTAAAATCGTGCGTCTGAACCGGCTTTAAAGAGAAGTGGTTAGTTTTCCAGACAATGAATAGTTTCGGTTTATTTTTACAGAAAATAAACCGAAGCACCATCCAGTGTTTAGTACAGACTCTGTGCACTCGTTTTTAAAATGCTAGAGAACAATACAGCTGCTGCTGTTCAGCCACTGCAGTGCTGCAGATGCAGAGGTGTGTAAAGGCCTTTATGCCGAGTTGAAATGTTTGAGCTGTGTATAAGGGTCCCTCTGTGTCTACAACTGTGTTTTCCTTCTTAGCGATGGAAAGACCCCAAACTGCAGTCGAATGATTGGCCAAAAAATATTTCTGCAATTATGTTGCCTTATGACAAAATCTGGACGCCAGGACTAGTTCTGGACAATGCGTAAGTGAAATAACAATCATTATACATGATAAAAATATTACTTTAGAAATGAGAATGATCAAGAATAGTTACATTGGGATACATTTTTGTTAGCTTTCTGGTGGCAGCAAAACATGGATTTATTACCACATGTGTGTGTGTGTGTGTGTGTGTGTGTGTGTGCGTGTGTGTGTGTGCGCACGTGTGTGCGTGATGAATCTTCCCACCGGTAGCAGAAATAATATTTTTGTTTTGCAATTGTGACCTCTTGTTGTGAAACAGATCTTTAACTTAACACCTCGACTTTGTGTTGCTGGACTTTTGCCTCCACTTCGTGTGTTTACAACAACTGAATGCACACATGACCATAGATTATCCATTACATAAATTGCTTAGTAAAACCACATTGTGTAGACCATGGTTCACGAAGATCATTCAGTTTTTAGCTCCAACCCCAAATGAAACACACTTGAAGCGACTAATTAAGATTTTTGAGTTGCAGCTAAACTCTAGAGGACACGGAGCCTGTAAGACAGAATTTAGTGATTCTTGACGTAGGCTCTTGAACTTTGTAGTTCCATTTGAGCCATTCACTTTGACGAATAACATAGGCCTGGACAGAAGGACCATGGTCAAGGCGTTGGGTTCCCATAGTTGATTGGCAGAAAGGGAATGTCTAGGTTACTTGCGTTACCCATTGTTCCCTGAAGGCCGGGACGGAGAACGGTCTCCTTAAGGTCATGTGTTATAAGTCTGTCTGAAGTGACAGGGTAGCTGAGGCCAGCTCTGTCAGCATCACAGAAAGAGTGAAGGGTTTGTTGCAGGCCACTCGAAGAACAGATTCCATAGTTCATCACTCAACGTACATCTCTGTTCAGTTTTTGAGGAAACGAGAGGTTGTGCAAGTTTTACTTTCTTCGCTGCAGGAACGCGTAGGTCTTTTGAGTCTCGAAATGAAGAAGATTCTATGTTGTACATCCTGGTAAAAAAGGTCCGATTTTTCTGTAACATGACTGGGAGCTAGGAACCAGTCCGAATGGAAAGGGGACTACGTGTAGCTGGAGGAAAAACAACACAAATAGCGAGTTCTGCATTTTTCTGGATCTCTATTTACATCTGTGAATAGCAGGAACCTACCGGGGATCAACGGTACTCTTTTATGCTTCCAGAATCGATGTATCGGTCAAGCAATACACAAGTGATGTAGCAGTGATGAAGGACGGAACAGTTGAGCATGCGGTTATCCTGTTCATAACAGTGAGCTGTAACATCAACCTGTTCACCTACCCGTTCGTAAGCGGTGATTGTCGTGTGGCCATCAATGGATGGAATCAAAGTGGTAAGAACGCTTTCTATCAGCAGTAACTTCTCCATGATTAGATTTGAAAGGAAGTCGAAAAATCTTTGAAAAACTAAAATCTTGAAATAATAATGTATTTTCTTTGATTTAGGTTGTGCTCTGATGGTTGAATACCCAGATAACATAACAATATCTGGAAATAGTCAGAGTGGTGAGTGGAACTCAGATAAGGTGTCAATCAGACAGGATGAAGATTTTAAGAGTCGCAGATATGTTTTGGTAATTACCATCCTGCTTTATTTTGGACTATTTAGGTAGTAATTAAATCAGTTTTCTGGTTAAAATGATAACCGCCCCCCCCATTAACTGTTAACAGGTGGCACTATCCATCAATCCTTTCAGTGCAGTTGTGACCCTAATCCTGCCCAGTGTTCTGATAATGCTGGCTGATTTGGTGAGCTTTGCTCTGCCTGTTCAGGGAGGAGAACGCAACAACCTTAAAGTCACCTTAGTCCTGAGCTTCACCATGTTCCTCCTCATTCTCAATGAACATCTTTCTAGTGGAGGAGAATGTAGCCCTCTTCTCCGTAAGTCATCATTTTTTGTACTTCCTGTCTGCTCTTGGACACCTTATCTTTAGCATCATTTATCACGTTGTCCCTCTGGTTAAATTGACCTGAGACCTTTTTGTGGTGTTAAAAGTAATTTAAATTCACATTTTTATTTCATAACCTGTTACCATATATGCCTTTTATCTCATTTTAAAACAATCAAGAGAACATACATGTTTAAAAAAATTGCAACCAGCCCCAAGGAAATCACAATTTCCACTTTCCAGTGAAAGTAAGGTTTATAATTCAGCTTGAGGCTGAATTGCTGGAGACTCTGTCCATCTCCTCACTGTGGCTAAGGAATCTGGGGTTAGCATGTGTGGTGTCTTGCTGAATTGCTCAAGGGAGAGCCATCTTCTTTGGAGCTTCCTTTGGTTCCAGTCTGGGTTGATTGCCATCCATCCAGGTTGTGAATGCATAATGGGCTGAGACATCCAGCATGTTCTCAAAAATCACAAGTGGCCATCGCAGTGTTCTTCTTTGACAGTTGTAGCAGGCCGGCAGCTTTTCAAGATGATCTATCCATCCTTTGGTAGCTTTGTAATCGAGTATGAGCTACTTATTTTTCCATCCCTGTGTAGAGTGCTCATCAGCAACACATTTTTTTCCTTTTGTGCAATGTAAGATACCAGGGCAATGTTGCCAGTAAATGTGAAGTTGGAGGAATGCACCGTTTTTTTCTTCGAGGTGAGAACCTCAGGTGGGAGCTCTGTCCTATTTTTACATATGGTTCCAACCATTGTCAGCCTTCTTTTGAGAAGATCCTGTCCCAGTTTGTATGATGTAAAATAGGTCACAGGTGATGTGACCACTTAGGCCTTGTGTCATATCTAGCACCACTCTTGTCCCCTGCTTTCAATCAGCATCTCCTCCTTCTGGCTTCCCTGTATAAACTTGCATGTTCCATCCGTAAGATAAAGCTGCATTACAACGGGCCCAGATTTTCATGCCATACCTTGTTAGTTTTGAAGGCATATATTGCCTGAAAGGGCAGCAGCCCTTAAATCCCACAACCCTTTCATTCACAGTTCCATTTTTCCCAGGGTTGTAAAGACCCACTGATCTCACACAGTCCAAATTGCTGCCAACTTGTCCCTCCGTTGTCTAACAGGTCTTGATTCCAATTTTTTTTGAGTCAAATCTGATCATTCTTGAAAAAATATTGATGCTCTTTGGAAACACCGTGGCTCTGAAAATTGCTCTCCCTGTTTCAACATCCCATAGACTTTCAGTTGACTCTCCTCTTGACCTGTAGACACCGGCACAGATGAGGATGCCAAACTAGGTGCAAGCCATGTAGTGCCAGAAAATGTTTGATGTGTTGAATGTTATGGAATAACATTAAACAACTAAAAGATGAAACTGTCTGACGAGCGCGAGAGTAGTAAGTGTGCTATAATAGAAATGTTTTTATTATATCACAGAAACTAAGCTTACGCCATGAATTTTCAGGTAGAAAAAATATTAACTTGAAACATTTTTATTGTTGTAAAAATTTGAAATGGGTCAATTTGACCCAAATACCATACAAATGTTAATACTAGAACTGCCAAAGTGGGTCATCTATGGAGTGAATTCTGTGACAGAGGGCGCTATGGGTCCATTAACAGCCAGATGAAGTAAGTGTTTATTAGATGAGTAAATCCAACAAAATGTGATTATTACATATATAGATAAATGCCCAGTTTGATGAAAACTGGAATGTGGGTGAAATATTTTTCTAGAATAAAAATTTGAGAATGACATGTTACGATTTATTTAATGTTATTTTTTTAATAAAGAGACTACAATAAAGATTAAAAATGGCTTTCTCCAGTAGACTGTAATTGGATTTGTAGCAACCTCTTGAATGCAACCCAATGCCTTCATTTGGCACTTGTGTTTTTGTTCTTCATGGCACATTGTATTTGTTTCCAAATTTGTCACAAAATTAGCTTAGACCATTACAACAACCAATTAGACAAGGTTGAATTATGTTGAAATTGGAGTTGGCACAGTGGTGCAGTGGGTAGCACTGTGGCCTTCCAGTTAGAAGGTTGTTGGTTTGAGGCTCACCAGTGACCTTCCTGGAGGGAGTTTGCATGTTCTCCCTGTGCTTGCGTGGGTTTCCTCCAGGTTTCCTCCACAATCCCAAAAACATGTGGTTAGGTTAATTGAATAATCTAAATTCCCTTTAGGTGTGAATGTGTGAGTGTTGCCCCGTGATGGACTGGCGACCTGTCCAGGGTGTGCTCCCTCTCTCTCGCCCAATGTGCGCTGGAGATCGGCAGACCCCCGTGACCCGAAAGGGAATAAGCAGATATTAAAATGAATGAAAGAAAGGTGAAGTTGGATGATTTCTGAGGCACACCAGACAATATCTCTTTTTATAGTAAGTGCAGTGTGGAAATGCAATCATTGTTTAACTGCAGAGGGGGTTGACAGAGCGAGCTTCAGGGTAGAGGGTGCAGGTGCCTGATGCCCCCTCACTGATTGAGAAAGTCCTGCCTCAGGAGAATGGGCCAAGGAGATACTGTCACAAGGGAAGATAGAAAACCTCCAAATCAGCACAACCAGAACAACCTCTTCCTTGTCCCTCCTGACCTTGCACAAAAAATGTGGTAACAGGCTCTCTGCGGGAAACGCAGTACACTTGTGACAATCACATAGCCATTTGCACTAAATCATCAACAAAAAAACTTTAATCCACTGGCAATTTAGTTCAGAAAAAAGTTATTCAAAAAAGTTTTGTATTGAAGTTTGAATGGCCTGCTCTGAACCTTTTTGAAATGAATTTAAATTGTAATAAAATAATTAAACCCAAAGGTTTTAGAAATTGGATTGTTTTTACTCAAACGATAATACATTTTGACTGGCTTTTGTTTTGTTTCATAGATTATCACTTCTGCTTCTGCCTCATTAATTTGGTTCTGAGCATGGTGATGTCTATTGTGTTAACTCGACTAGCATTGGCTGACAGCATCCAGCTTTGTAAGTGTTCAGTCAGTACAAAAACAGAAAACGCAAGTGAGGACCAGGAGGAAGGTAAGGGAACTTTTATTACTGTGAGCGTAAAAGACTCAAGCATCTTCTCCATGTCCAACTTCACCCGTGCGTTTTCTGTTAACAGCTACTGGTGCGCCCACAACAACGATGTCCACTGACCTGACTTCAAAGCTGACTCTCTTACAAAAAATCGTGAACATTCTGGAGGGCATGCAACAAAAAGATCAGGAAACAACCAAAAATGAATCCTTTGTAGATCGTTTGGACAAGTTTTGTTTCTTGCTTTTTGTGTTCATTGACATTGTCTACATAATCATAGTAGCTGCTCTCACTAAAACAGAAATTTGCAAACCCAAAAAGATTGTTATCTGGAGTACAGACTACTTTTATGGTCTTCTTAACTATTCTTCTTATAATGACACTTATCTGTATGATTATTATGATTACAACAGTTAAACATGCTGATGTTATCAACTAAACATTTCCATGGCGAAATAAGACGGCCTTGTCGCACCGTTGTGCCGTAAGTGGTGTTAAAATGCGCACTCGGGAGGATAAACACTTTTGGATTGGAACACAGCTGTAAGTAACACATTTTTAAAAAATAAAGTACAGTATATTCAAGCTTTAAATGGTGGTAGTGATAGGCAAATTGTAAAACACTTTTTTTTATTTTAAACATTCATTGTAAACATTACATAAGCAGCCAACTAAATGTTAATTAAGTTTTGGTGGATGTCATAATGTTTCCAGAAGCAGACGAAGAAGTTTATAAAACGTATGAAAACAGAATAAAGTTACTGATCAACTGATCCAATCTACGGATCCAGCTAGTGGCGCTAATGTACCATAAAGCAAACTGCCAAAAAACAACAGAAGAAGAAGATGAGGCTAGAGCGCCGCTTACCAAGGGGTTTTGCAGCCTTCGGAGGATCCTCCCAAGCCGCAGCCTTGGAGGCTGGATAGAAGGACCCGATCCAGGTTCTAAAAGCCTCCGGAGGGTCCCTCTTATCCAGCCTTTAAGGCTTGGGAGGATCCTCCGAAGGCTGCAAAACCCCTTTATTCTTCTTCTGTTGTTTTTTTGGCAGTTTGCTTTATGGTGCATTAGCGCCACCAGCTGGATCAGTAGTTTGGATCCCGAAATGAATGAATGAAACGTTCTTGTATTATTAATAGTTTTCTTTACGTGATTCTTTTATATTTATGTTTTGTGAATAATAAATGTGTACGATCACTGTAAGTTAATTTATTTTATAGGGTTTTAGGGTTTATTTGTCCTTTTTTATTTTGAATACATTGTATTAAAGCATGCTCTGTGTTTTCGTTTTGATTGCATTGGTCACATTTCCCACATTTATTTTCTATTTTAAGTTTTGGCTTTTTTGTAATTTAAACCAGTATGTTGTTCTAGCTTCATTCTGTTTTCATAAATTTTATAAACTCCTCTACTTCTTAAATCATAAAGGCATCCACCAAAACTTAGTTAACATTTAGTTCCTCACAAATCTGTAAGTGTGCAACCTTTTTGACAGTGATTGTTCTGAAATATGTTGGTTTTATAAGCATTTATACATGCTAATGTGGCTAAGCAGAGCATGTGGTCAGAACTCCATGTCAGCAGTAATTGTCTTACTGTGACGCTAATCCCTTTTGCAATGGTGTTATTGATTTATCACGGTTTTATATGCTTCTTTATGTTCCGTGTGCTATGTATACACCTTTCGTACAAGCGTGGGTTTACTATGGTGTGTTTTAGTTTCACAATTTGAAGGAAGAGAATAAATGGTGAATCAAATACGCTGCCTGGCATCTTTTATTTGCCCCATGTTTAATTCAGTGCCATAGCACTGCTCAGAAACGCAAACTAGGGGCAGAAGGTATGGTCCTCAACCAGGGTCAGAAATCCAGGTTAATTTATGAGGTTTTCAAGGCCATAATTTACAGCAAACTTGATAATCACGCAAATGCATTTAATTGTTATAATTTCTGTTTATAAAATTAATAAATATAGTTGCATATATTTATTTTTAAATGAATAGTTATTACAATGGTTATTAATGTTGATTAATAGAACTGTGTGGATTGAATTTAACGTCTGCAGCCAATGAAAAACCACATCCAGAGCAACGGGAAAAGTTGTGGAGGAGTTACTAAGGCAAAGACGGCGTATATAAACTGTACTTTTGGTTCAGATGGAGCTTCTTTTTGCCTTATTTGGACCAAAAAAATAATAATTTAACTTTCACGCTCACATTTCTTTGATTGGTTGATTGCAAAACGCACTTTTGGAACATGGACACAGCACTCTGCGATTCTCTCAAAGTTGAATGCTTCTCCAAAGAGTCCTTCAGTGTGAAGGCATCTGTGACATGACTGCTCCGACAATCGTGCCTTTGAACCCTGCTTAAGTCTTTTTATTTCCTCCATAGGCATCCATTAATTTCTGACCCTGTTATTAATGGTAATATGTATAAAGTAATATGTTTATTCTTGCATATTATGTTAATCATCAGTATTTCACCCTTTTTTTCCATATGGTCCGAGTTCAATGAGGAATCTTTCTTTTATATTCATAGCAACTGTGAAAACAATATGCTTTTCTTTTTGGCATGTTTTCATACACCTATTAAAAACAATTATTTTCTGATCAGTGAACACTAAAACATACTATAACATATCCAGATGGATTTTGCGGGATCCAATAAAATGCCAGATTCTGGGGTCAGTTGGGCAAGTACCTCAGAGTGCAGCAAATGGACATAGATCTATTTCTGCAGTAATGTTACTATGAACCAAGGTAAGAATGAAGTGAAAGTGGCGTTAGGATCAAGTGTGGAGTCACCCATACAAGAATTTGTGCTCTGCATTTAACGCATCCAAGTGAACACACCGGGAGCAGTGGGCAGCAGTGCCCGGGGAGCTGTGGTAACTGGTGACTTGCTCAAGGCCTCCACTGTAATGGTTGTCACAGCAGGGAGAGAGTTTCACCTTCAACTCCCAGTGGAGCTGGGGACTGAACCAGCGACCTTTTTTATCTCCAGTCAATCATCTTATCCACTAGACCACAACTGCCACATGTGTTGTATAGAAATAAATTTGTAGCAATATAAAGTACAGACTACAGTAGTAGTCTAGATCTGCAGATGTCCCATCAGGCTCTGGTTGGGTGTTGTAGAACACGTTTTGCTACACTTTTTTCGCTTGTGATCTGTAATGATCTAAAACAATAGGTTACTTGCGTAAACCCGGTTCTCTGATAGCATTAAGTGAGGTGTCTCACTATGGGATACGCCCCTTCCGCGTATTCCTCAGAAGCACTATTTCATTATGCCAGCCCATATTGGCTGGCAGACATGACGCTTAGTCCTGGGAGGTGCTCCCTCACCCTCTATAAAAGGGGGGACTCTGCGTCATGACGACATTCAAAACAAGCACACCTCTTCCTCGCTTCACATGCAAGGAGGGTGTTCTGGTGAGACACCTTACTTAATGCTATCAGAGAACTGGGGTTACGCAAGTAACCTATTGTTCTCTTTCAAGCACACGTTTTGGTGTCTCACTATGGGATATAGACAACTCCCGTATTGCTATGTGGCCTAGGTAGCCTGTTTCAAAGTCTTCTGCCAACCATCTAATCTCTGGATCCTGCACGCAAAACTGTGTGAGCCAAGTTTTGAGCTGTAACATCCAGTTTATAAAAACGTGTGAAGGTATGCGGAGAAGACCAGCTAGCCGCATCACACACGTCTTGAAAACTGATTCCCTTGAAAACAGCCCAAGATGTTGACATTCTTCTTGTTGAGTGAGCGCGTAATCGAGCCGGGGGGTTTAGCCCCTTACTGGAGTATGACAAGGAAATCGCCTCCACTATCCAGTGAGATAGGCGTTGTTTCCTGATTGGCTTTCCAGTGTAGGGTTTAGCCCATGACACAAACAGCTGATCGCTTTTCCTAAAAGCTTTTGTTCTTTCTGTGTAAAAGCGTAACACGCGCACGGGACATAACGTGATTAACCTCTGCTCCTCTGCCGAGGCAAAGGGAGGTGGGTGAAAATTAATAATGGAACCGATGATTTTGGGCAAAAAGGCGGGATTAGGCTTCAGGAGCACTCCCGCATCTGCAGTCAGAAATTGCATACACGACGAGTGTACGGAAAATGCATGAATCTTCACCCACACGCTTTGCTGATGACAGAGCAATCAACAGTGCCGTTTTTAACGACAGTGTCTTAAGATCTGCTCTGTCTAGTGGTTCAAATGGTGGCATAGAAAGGCTGTCAAGGACCAGTACCGAATCACATGAGGGGGAGATTGGTTTAGAAACTGGTAGAGCGCGGCGCGCGTCTTTCATGAATCTGCGAACTAAAGGGTGTTGCCCCACCATTTTACTGTCAAAACCTATGTGGCAAGCTGAAATAGCAGCCAGAAAAACCTTAATTGTTGAAAACGCCTTTCTTTGATCTATCAGTTCCTGGAGAAATGATAGAATTGCAGCCAGTGAACACTGGAAAGAAATTTCCTGTCTGTTTGTGCACCACTGTTCGAAAAAACTCCATTTGCATTTGTAAAGGGATCTCATGGACGTGGCTGTGGCATTTTGTATCGTTTTGATGACACTAACGGGCAAATCAGCTGAGGTTAGATTAATCCACTCATTGGCCATGCCCATAGGGCCAGGCGCTCCGGGTGAGGGTGATAGATTTCCTCCTCTGCCTGTGACAGCAGGTCTCTGCGTAACGGGAGCGGCCATGGCTCCTTGTAGAGCACAAGTATGATCTCCGCTAACCAGTGTTTGCCTGGCCATCGCGCAGCTATCAGTATGAGTCTAAGTCCTTCTTTCCTCACTCTGAGAAGTGTTGGGGAAATCAGCGCGATCGGAGGAAACGCGTAAAGGAGAGCGCGGGCCCACTTGTGTGCCAGCGCATCTATCCCCAGTGGCGCGCTCGGATCTTTCAGAGAAAAATATAGAGGGCATTGAGCATTTTCCTTGGACGCAAAAAGGTCCACAGTGGCTCTGCCATACATGCTCCAGATTTGTTCGGCCACTTCCCTGTTCAGTTTCCACACGCTGTAGAGTGGATTCCCTCTGGAAAGCAGATCTGCACCCTGTTTAATATACCCGGAACGTGAGTTGCTCTCAGGGATGAGAGATTTACACTGCTCCATAAAATCAGTTTGCGTGCCAGCATGTGCTAACGGGGTGATCTGATTCCCCCTTGGCGGTTTATATACGCCACAACAGTGGTATTGTCTGTTCTCACAAGAACATGTTGTCCTTTCAGAAAAGGGAGAAAATGCTTTAGCGTCAGGAAAACCGCTAGCATTTCCAAAGAGTTTATATGAAGATTGGTCAGCTGATGACCCCATCTTCCGTTTACAGTCATGCCCTCGTGAGTCCCCCCCCCAACCGTACAACGACGCGTCTGTCGTTATAACTTTTCTAGCCTGAATGATACCCATGGGTACCCCGCAAGCCAGAAAGGATGGGTGTCTCCAATGGCGTAGAGACATCATAGCTTCTGATGTCACTTTAACTCTCCTTTGTGAGTGTCTCGATGGGTCCAGCCTGGAAGAGGCTACCCAGCGCTGGAAGTCCTTCATGAATAGTCTTCCAAGAGGGATGACAATCAGGGCCGAGGCCATTAGACCTAAGAGCCTGAGGCATGTGTGATAGTTTATTGTGCTTTTCCTTCGAAATGCAGCTGGGCACTGAATAAACTTGTTCATCTCTCGTCCAAGAGACGTGCCGTGAATGCCACAGAGTTCAGTGACAGCCCCAGATAAATAATGGACTGCCTGGGAACAAGCACACTTTTTTCTGTGTTCAACTTGAAACCCAGTTTTTGCAGGTGTTCCATGAGAGCAGCTGTCTGCTCTCTTGCTTTGTGTTCTGACTGAGCTGTGATCAGCCAGTCATCTATGTATGTAACGAGACGGATGCCCCTCTCTCTGAGAGGAGTCAGAGCCGCTTCTGTACATTTTACAGAACACTCTCGGGCTCAGGGACAGACCGAACGGGAGGACTAGGTACTCGTGTGCCACCCTTGGAAATAAGGTGGATGGATATGGATATTTCCTGTGGTGTGGATATATTTTTATGTGAAAATAGGCATCCTTCAGATCGATTGACGTAAACCAATCGCCTGGAGTTTCAGCAGGGTAGAGTGCGTGAGCATTCTGAATTTGAATCTTTTCAGATATTTGTTCAGTGCGCGCAGGTCTAATGTGGGGCAGAGAGCTCGAGTACCCTTTTTTTGGAACAAGAAATATCTCAAGTAAAATCTGCTGTTTCTCTCCTCGGGTGGAATAACCCTTATCGCCCCCTTGTTCAACAGTGAGGTGATTTCCTCCTGGAGAACATGAACTAATTCTCCCTGTACACAAGAGGGAATTATCCCTCTAAATTGGGGTGGGGAGGTTGCAAACTGTAGCATGTAATCCTGCTGAATAGTTCTCAGCACCCATCGGGACTGTGTACACGCGTGCCAATAACTCTCTTTTAATGTTATGGCGCACTCTTGTGGTTGCCTTAGGGACCTGTTTATTTTCGACACAGCGCATGCGCGATGGCCCTGCGTATCGATGGGTTGAGTGTGAGTTGCTATCTCTGATGGAGCAAAAACTCGCTGGGATAGCCTGATTGTGTGTCCCCAAATGTTTTGCAACATTTGGGGACACAGTGAAAACTTTATTGAGTTTCGTGTGTAACAGGTGCTTGTGACATATGTGGTTGGAAACACATCTTGGCCATCTTCCCAAACTTGGCGTCCTTGAACGCTTTTCACAGAACACGGGAGAACGTATGAACTGGGCCTCATTAGAACGAATGGGCACTTTTCAAAAGTGATCACTTTTCACTGATCAAATGGAGTTGCTCCCTTGGAGAGATCCCCTCAAACAGCCTTCTTCTTCCTTCCTCTGTGCCTGAGAGGGACGAGGAGCTGGCTGATCCCGCTGCGCTGTGTTCGGCGAGGATGAGTAACTCTTCCTCGACCAGGCAGCCTTCTGTTCGGGAGCTGCGCTCTGACTCGCTGCATTCGTGGCCAGTCTCGGCCGTTTCGGAATGCGGAAGCTTGGTGGTGGTCGAGCTACGGCTTGAGCGAACGTTTGATGCTGTGTCTTTTTTTATCTGAACCGAATATTCCCTCCGCGATGACCAGTGGGTCTAAAATGGCTTTTATCAGAGATATTAGCGAGGTTAAGCCATCATCCCCTCTCCTGTAAGACCAGTGTAGCCATAGCCTTCCCGGCTGCTTGAATTGGGCATCTCTGGAGGCGAAGTGAGAGATCAGTGAAAACGCAGATTTCCTCCCAATGTGTATGGCCTGGTGTGGCAGACACCTCGTCCTGCAGCTCCGCTTGGTATGCGGTCAGCAAAGAGATCGCGTTCATGGCTCTGACGGAGAGTGCTACTACCTTATAGACACGATCGGTCATATTTGACTGGAAACGGTCTGCTTTTGATGGCAGTGTGGGGTTCTCAGCCACGGTGCGCTTTGGGTGCAAGTACACGGCAATGATGGGAGGCATGCGGAGTAGACCAGTCTTCTCCATGCCTTCGACATCTAGCGCTGACCCTCCTTGAATGGGCGTTTTGTTTGTGAATGGTTTGTTCTTCCACGAGTCAGACAATTCTTCCAAGAGCTCGAGGAAAGCTGGAAGTAGCTGTCTCGCTACCCGCTTTCCTCTCGGCAGCCTCTTGCCCTCGTAACGAGACTTAACAGTCTCTGCAATCACGGTCGGCAACGGATCCACACTGAGAAACGGAGAGGATGGTGCCCTGTCCGTTTCTTCTGCGGGTCCCGCCGCTGCGAGGGAATGAGCCGCTTGAGTGGAAGGTATGAAGAGCGACGAATCGACATCTTCCTCCTCCTCAGAGATGAGATAGTCGGATTGTCCCTCTTCTTTATCGTAGTCTAGCTGACACTCGTCTTCCTCATCTGTCCTCAGCGCACAGGGAAGAGGGTCGCAGACATCCAGCTGTTCGCCCCATGACCGCGCTGCTGTGGCGGGCTTTTCTTCGGTTGGTGCATGAGCTGGGGTGGCTGATAAGAGGGTGTCTCGGCCTGTCATGCTAGCTTGACGCACTAGCCTTCGACAGAGGCTCTTCATCGTGTACCGGGCGCAATGCTCGCAAGTGCCTGGATTCTCAATCGCTGCCTGGGCATGTTTCATTCCGAGACATGCGAGGCAGACCTGGTGTGTGTCTTCAGTCGAGATCCTGTTCCCAGGCGAGCAAAGACGGTACGCTTCTCCCTCGCAAGCCAGTATATTCTGCATTGCTGTAGCCATAGTTGAAGTATTGTTGCTCGAAAGCAGCTGTGAAGCTGTTCTCTGACTGAGAAACGGTCGCCGAACTCTGTCGAGACAGTATTGAAGTTAGCTTGCAAATAGCGTGGTGGCTAATTGCTCGCTGGAATGGGTAAGGCTTCTGGTGTGAAGCGAGAAGAGGTTTTTGAATGTCGTCATGGCGCAGAGTCCTCCCTTTTATAGAGGGTGAGGGAGCACCTCCCAGGACTAAGCGTCATGTCTGCCAGCCAATACGGGCTGGCGTAATGAAATAGTGCTTCTGAGGAATACGCGGAAGGGGCGTATCCCATAGTGAGACACCAAAACGTATGCTAGAAAGAGAACGAGTTGGAGACGAGGAGGTATGTCCCGCCTGCAGGTAGCGCCGGTCCCAGAATGTAGTACTCATTTCTGTAGTGTTTGAATGTAAAGCAGGATTTATTGAGAATGTGAGAGCTTTAGCCTTTGAGATTGTTAACTGTAAGCAAACGCTGTTTTTATTTTATTAGCAGACAGCTATTATTCATCTCAACATTAATGAATGAGAACAACACCATTCATTCTTACCTCTCAGATGGAATAAATAGATGTTAGAGTCTTGTAGAATGAGGACCCAGATGCAATGAGCTCACAGGAAGGAAACATGAGGAGTTTAACAAAAACAAGCCAGAGGACAAGTGTGCCAGAAAAATAATAATAAACATGAGTCTGGAAAAAGAATAATAACCAGTCCCTCCAGGATTTCGAGGAATTTTTTGTGATTGTTGCGGCCTAAAATGCAGCTTTTTCGAAAAGTTGAGATTTTTTTAAGACTTTTTGCATTACCTTATGATTTCACAAACATGTTCTAAATTTTTTAAGTGTTCTTTCTTTTTATTATCTCTATTATCTTATACCCTCGCGGCTTTCTGCACACTCTGATCACACGCAGATCTGACAGCAGACAATCGCTGTTTCCTCAGGAGGCTCTACGTCTATGTACTGGAATAAATTATTAATGAAACTACCGTGTGAAAGCATGAAAAATAGTTTTATTAACTGCCCCTCTCAAACTCGCTAGCACTATCACCTTTGCCCACGTAAGTACAGTCTGGCAACTGACAAAACCAAACCACCACAGACCTAGTTTTACAAACGAAGTTTTGTTGTTTACCTTGTTCCTTTCGCTGCTTGCGATGGGTTTGCGAGCAATAGCTTCGGTGATAGTCACCTGCCGTGTCGGCTCTGGCATGTTTTGCTTCTGGCATGTTTGCAATCGCAGGGATTGGCTGAATTTGCGTGAATTGGTGCGATCGCAACATCGTGAGTTTCTGGAGGGACTGAATAATGTGAGCCAGACAGATCAAAAGCACGGGACAGTTGTGGCGAGCCTCCACTGCATCCGAGAAACCACCAACCTCAACACTGGAGAGAGGAGAGAATGAAGAAATTCCAGACATAGAAACCTCAGGTAACCCACAGGACTAGACTAGACTGCAACCAGAAAATCAGGTTAGAGGATGCAAGTACACTATACACAGTCTATGAGAGGCCAAGACCAGAACAGTGTGTGCTACCGGGGTCTGGACTACATCTGACCGGTAGCATCTGACATAGGAGTGTGGTGAGGACTAGCCTGCCACATTACAGATGTCTTGCAAGGAGACCCCATGAAAGAAATCCCATAAAGCTGCTAAGCCTCTGGTAGAGTGATGCGCTCTGGACTCCGCACCCCATTAGATTCGTATGCCACAGCGATGAGTGAAGCGTTGCTTAGAAATAAGGTTCCTTAGGTTAGAAGGGGCCCAGGAGATGAAGAGCTGATTGCTCCTCCTGAAATGGCACGAACAGGACACAAAGCATTCAGCATCTGATCATCTGAAGAGGAAAAAGGAGGAGGGTGAAAAACGGAAAGCCCACAAATGTAAGAAACCATTTTGGCCTAAAGGCTGGGTCTGGCCTGATACAAAAAACGTAATCTCCACAGAGAGAAAATATTATGGATGAATAGAGAGCGTGTTGTTGGATTTTTTATATTATTGGGGTCAAAACCCGTAATCCATTGCGTGTTCAAAAACCGAAGAGGAGAGCGTGTGTTAATAAAAAGGTAGATTTATTAAGTATTATTGCGGGAGAAAAACAACAATCAACACGGTGCACCGGAGAACCTTTCCAGTCCGTTCATAGGATGATTCTGATTCTTGTCTGTCCGTTCTCAGCTTAAGTATCACAGTTCAATGCCAGAAGCAGAGCTGTCTTGAAGGACTGTAGCTCCAGGTGCGGATGAACCTACGGATGAGGAGGTGTTGCAAAACCTTAGTGCCGTCGAAGTGACACGTGACAATAGCAGCTACATAGACCTTGATAGTGGAGACGGCTCTCCCACCATCGATAAGGTTTCGTAGAAAGCTGCTGCTCCTCACTCCTCTGCTCAAAGACACACCACTGACGGTGCTACACCGAGCGCTTACGTGGAAAACGCTCTGGCTTTCTGAATAGTGCCAACGATACGAGGGGGAAACCCCAACGTATCCAAGTTCATTCTCCCCCTGGCGTTGTGTTGTCGCAACGCACCAGAACGTGATGCCCCTGCAGGCGCGGGAGGGAGTGCTTAAGTGCTTTCCACACAGTGAGAAGTTCAACATCATTTACGTAGGCAGAGGAGTGTGTTTGGCCATACACAGTTCACGGCCCTGCACTCCTTCGTGGCTCCCAGCCTGTTGATGAAGTGTCTGTGGTCACCACCTTGCGCATCATTATTGCCCCAAGGGGGTGGGGTCACGTGAGCATAGAACTCCTCCAGTGGCACAACGCACTTGTAGTTGGACTCTCTGACTGAGTATCTTTGTTTGAATTACAAATCACATTTAGGTAAATGAAGATTTTACAAAGAACACAGTTTGACATCCTCTCACTTCACGCGTTGTCACTCATCCATGTGTTCTTTCAGGTAAGCAATCAAAGCTCCCTCACACTCGTGTACAACTCAATGCAGTCAGTATAGAGACGGCTGCAGCGCTAGTGTGATGGCGGGTGAAAACACCTGCTTACAGCTTACTTCTACACGTTTCAAGGGTTAATTCACGAACTGAAGCGATTCTCCACGTATACAGCAAGAGCACGCAGCTGTGAGGTCAACCAACTTACAACTCTAGCCTGGTGCCGTTAAACGACTCGAAATTTTTTGAGAAATGCTCTATAGTAAATGGTTAATTTCATGTTGACATTATTTTGTGAATATTGTAATTTGAGAAATAGAATTTTGTGGTGATTAAGTTTTGATTTATTTAAGGTTTTCCATCAGCTCAATGCAATACACCTGCTATAAATACTCTGCTTTAAAACCGGCGTTTGCTGCTGTGAGCGGAATTCTGCTGCTAATGCTACTGCTCACCTTTGCGCTCAAACTGTTCACTTTTCTGTCATCACAGCTCACAAAGCTGTTGGATTGAAATGAAAATAAAAGGTGTTTGTTGAGAGGAGTCCTGCAATTTTCAGAGGAGTGTTCAAAACTCTTTCAAGTTTGAGATACCTGTGCTCTAAACAAACACGGTTTTCTTTCACATTTATTCTTACCTCTGACATTCATGTACTTTGGTGTGTTCACAGTTTACTTTCCTACTTTAACATTTATTAAGATTGATTCCAGATGTGCGGCTGTAATATTGCTTTAAGTTTCTGGCTGTAACATTGCTTCACAGAAGTAACATTGCGTCACATATTGTTTGAAGTGCTTGATTGAGGAAATTGCAGCTCTCTGATTCATGTTGACATGTTATTTCCTTGTTGGACTCCTTCTGAAATCTGAGACAATGCAATAAAGAGTAGCACAGAGGCACTTGTGAAATTAAGAAACAATAAAAAATGATTAATGATAATAATTATAACAATGAGAAGAGTCCAAACTGAATCTGGTAATGGACTACTTGCACTAACGTTCTTCTCAGTAAGTTTGGGTTTCGCAATGGCTATGTTCTACAGCCTCTGTCTCCAGGATCTCACCGTCACTTTTACGACACCTTGACTCTAACATTTGTTATAGTACATTATTGGTAATCTATACATAATGTTTCGCTCGATTTGAAACTGTTTTACAGTGTTTTAAAGCGTATCAGCCCCTTTTTGCAATGGGAGATAGGAGCGCCAGGACCTGGAAGCGCAGCGCGACTTGAGACAAACAAGTGGCAAAATAAAGCAGAAATGTTTGTTCCCTTTCAGTTGGTCCCGGAGACGTTAGTCGACTGAATGGGAGTTGATCTCCATGGGAGAACGGACCGAATCATCTAACGGGCAAATTGATTAGCAATCAGCCGGGTATAAGACCGGGCATAACGCACACTTCAGTATGCGATTTTCCTTCAGAGCGGGACGCTAGAACACTGTTTGAGATTTAAGGTTGCTTACCTCTGCATTACGGTGTAGTCCTCTGCTAGACCAGATAGCAAGCCACCGCACGCTGCATCCGTGCGGCCCCGCCACGGGACTGATCGGCACGTCCGGCGTCGGATCACTGGCAGCTTGCCTAGGCCAGACGGCTGCGTTCAAGCGCCTGACTAATACCTAACCTTCGCACCTTAGAGTCGGCCTGGTTGGATGGACTTGGTCATGGCCCTTTCGAGGGAGTTCCCATAGTCGAGACATCGACATCGTCTGCGTCTTGACTGAAAGGGAACATCTAGGTTACTTTCGTAACCCGCGTTCCCTGAAGGAGGGAACACAGACGTCCCTTGGCCATGTACTTCAAGTCGCTGCTCTGAGGTGCCGTAGAGGTATGTGGGTTCGGCTCCTCGGAAGAAAGCAGAATGAGTGTAGAGATACGCTCTGCTCTTATAGAGCAGTTGATTGCTAATCAAAATCACTCGCAAATTAATTTGCCCGTTAAATATTCGGCTCTACCCACTTTCAGGATGGCTCCACCCATAGTTCAGACATCGACGTCGTCTGCGTTCCCTCCTTCAGGGAACGCGGGTTATGAAAGTAACCTAGACGTTCTTTTGAGATCTTTTCTGCACAAACGCTGATTCCAAGCAAACAGGTCGAGGGGAGGATGGTTACGCTCGAACCCTTTTTGTGCATGTCATCACCATAATCACTTTTGATCGTTTGGAAAGGTTCTGTTGTCGTTATGATTTAAAAGAGGAAACACAGTTGTTTCACAATAAATGGCTTCACCCAACCACTGACTATGAGTGAAAAACACTTTTGTGACAAATGGCCAAGAAATGATAAATGAGCTTCTTGTGTGTGTTGTTGTTTTTTGTAGGGGGATGGGGGGGGGGGGGGGCAGCACTGTCATAAACCATTAAATGAACAATAATGTGAGCACATCATACTCTGTACATGTTAAAGTCATGACTTTAGATATTGTTCTGAAGCGCAGAGATCTTTTTTTTTACGTAATATTGGCTCATCGACTACAGCTCTCTAGTAATCTTGCACCTGTATGGGTCTCAAACACAATGAGTGCAAACAATCATTGAGAGTGTTTACACTGTGTACACGGCGGAGCTTAACAGAACACACAATGAATGAATAGTTTGCAAACACAAGCCAGACTTCAGAAGTCAGAGCTGTTGCATAACAATCTCCTGCCAGACATGCCAACTTCATTCCACTTGATCTCCGCTGCTGCCCATTACTTTATAAAACCCAAAGGTCTTATAATGGCTAAACATGAAGATAAGATTACAAGATAAGCGCCTTGACTTACATCTCTGCTCAAGAAGCCTATAAAACTGTTATAAGACGGACTTTACAAACAAGAGATAATCTGTCATCTACGATTTGTAAGTGAGATAAGAATTTAAACATAAATAATCTACAGAAACCATCGAGAGAATGATCCCATACCCATCCACTTCTGTAGCATCACCTAGAATATGTTTCTTGTGCTTGGGATGGAATACTAGCCCAGAAAATATTAAAAATATTTAACATTTTTGTGTTCTATTAATAATTTGCAAATAGACAAACACATGAAGTGTGTAGAAGACGATGTTTTGAGATCAGGATGCGGCAGTCAGGATTATGCAATCGAGGACAAATGGAGCTAAAGGACTGTAAACAAATCTGTTTAAGCCTTACTTTAGTATAAGGCGTCGTGTAGATGCAGAAGGCAACGAGCTAAAAGCTTCTGCAACCTCAGCTTCTCACCAAAGGGAAGAAACTCTTCAAAAAAAAAACAGCGGAATACTGCAGCCTCAGACTGGCCCTCGTGAACATCTGGGAAATCTTGGAAGAACAACTGCTTGAATATTTCACAGTATCCGTAGGGCGTGTACAACTCGGTATCGGTTTAGTTCTAATGTGGACGAACACTGCTCTCCGTTTGCTTTGATTCAGGCAGAGATCGCAGAGCCCCCTCCTCAATGCTCCAGGGAAGATATAGATCAGTGCACCAACCTCAAAGCTATGCTGAAACACAGCTAAATGATGCTCAAGGACACGTCATCCAGGGCATTGAATTCAGATGTTTACTTTTGAAATCATGCTTTTTGTTAGATATGTGGAATGAACGGTTTGCAGTATCCAAAATAAGTCTGTTCTAGGACCATCTGCCAGGGGCCAGACACACCACTGTCACATGTAGCTTAGCTCCAGTGCTCATCGCACACGCTGCCATTAAATGAATGATTTGTTGAGCTATTTGTCACCTCTAAAGTTAAAAGGAAAAGAGAATGTTTATTTTTCGGATGCTAAAATAGACTAAAATATTTAATTGTCTGATGACTTTTGGCAACTAAAGTTAGTTTGCGTAGAACGCGAAGCTTTGCACGTGTTCTGATCTGCTTTTATTGCACAGTTGCAGGTTCCGGATCATACAATGAGAACACTATGGGAAAGTTGATTTAATTATTTATTTCAGCCTTTTTATTAGGGAGCATTCCCACATAAATCCAGTTCCTTTTGTTTTTATCCCGGCGAGTCACTTCTGACGCTGTCTCTTGTGTGGTTTGACACGAGGAAACCCTTGTTCTGCACACGTCTGGGTGTGGTGGTTCTCGAAGCAATGACTCCAGCTGCAGTCCACTCTTCGCCATATTTTCAAATGTGTTTTGTGTCACAATCCTTTTTTACCACATCTTTACCTTCACTTCATCTCTCTATTGATGTGCTTGAACATCTATTGCAAAGAGATTTGTGTCTTGTCCTCCTTGTGCAAGGTGTCAGAGGTCGTCCTTTGGGCAGCAAACAAAACTAGACTGAGGGAAGGGACCGTTTAAAGTGGTAGTTGGGTGGAGTGTGGCAGCAGAGCAGTAACAAGCACTTGAAATATATCAATGGAATCAATCAATTCAATACAGCAAGCTTTTATATCAAGCTATTTCGACTGAAATAAATAAACTTTTCCATGATATATGTCCAGAACCTGTAGCTAACAACTATCCACACTCTGGATAAGCAAACAAGTCCTGTATTTAATTTCTTTCTCCGTGTTATTTCTACAGGCCACATTAATGTTCAAATGTTTATTTTCAATTCAAAGGATTCTGCATTTGCCAGAACTCCCTTCATTATTCTATACAAGTCGATTCTCGTGTATTGTTAATTCTTCTCCATGGCCAAGAAAGAATCAACTATTCAGGAAGCTGTTCTCATGTAATGATCAGTGAAGAGACCGATGTTCACCTCTCTCCACTGTGGCAGTGTTATGGCCTTGAAGTAGCACAGACGATGCAACAGTGGATCTCTTTTGGCTGCTGATAAAAGAAAGCGTGACTCTTTTGAACAGTTATTGCCTGTGTGACGCAAGCTAGTAATTCTTTTGCAAAAATGAAGTGGATTATTATATGGAGTAAAGAAAAATGAGCTAGGAGTGTATTGAAGGTCGTATAACAAGCCTTGTTGTAAAGGAGTAAAGCGAGATGACCAATGAGATCATTCCTGGGATTGTTTGTCAAAGAGGCAGGCTACAGAGAGATTGCAGAATGCATTTCATGCCCATTTTCTAAGAAATGCCACTGACCTGGGGGTCAAAGGTGGCTCAGGAAGTCCTATAAGAGGTCCTTATTTCTGTCTAGGTGTGTACTTTTGCAACTGCGTGGACACGGAGGAGCTGTAAGTAACATGACTTCTTTATTTGATCCGCTGGCTCAGAAGCTAAGCCTGCGTTCAAAGGGATTGTTCAAGACGAATGGTACTGGATTCCAGCAACATTTCTTGATGTTCAGGCCACACAAAGGCTTGAAATGAGCTGAAACCAGTCAATGGTGAAAACTATTTTAACCATCCCTTTGAGAAGCAGGAGTTACGTGATTGAGCTCAGACGCTCGTTTCCACATCTATAGATCTTTCATTGGTCTACCAAACGTGTTGTTGACTAGCAGATGAAACGGATCATTTTGGTTACATTTTTTGTTGGTTGATTTGTTAATTAAACTGAGTTATTGGTCAGTTGGTTGAGTGGTCAAATGATCAAAGTGTTGTCTTGGGTTTTTAACTGATGCATCTACAATGCAAAAAGTAAAGGCAGCTCTGAAAATTCTATGAACAAATAATGCTTTTAGAAAAATGAGCAATGGTCGTATGTTTTTTAAACAATATCAATAGTTCATGAAAGAAGCACCAAAAAAAAAACAAGGCTCCAATGTGGACCCAGACAGAGAGCCCATAAAAACGCAGAAACCGGGAGCAGAAAGATCTGATGTAGTTATCTGAAGCAGAAGCAGTTGTCTACAGCACGGCTGGGGAGCGGGACAGTAAGACGTGTCTGCAGCAACGGTGAAGCATGGTGGAGGTTCCTGGATGATGGGGCTGCATTTGTGCAAATGGAGATTGGTTAAGATCAATGAGAAATACAGGCAGATAGTAACCCATCATCCAATACCATCAGGGGGCGCACGATCAGCCCCAAGTGTATTCTGACCCCAAACATACTGTCAAAGTCACTGAGAAGAATTTTCAGAGTAAACAAGAAGAAATGGAACCGATGGCTCGCCCCCACAGTGCCCTGATGTCAGCATCATCGAGTGTATCTGGGATTACATGAAGAAACAGAAGGATGTGAGGAAGCTGCATCCACCCACAGAAGATCTGTGCTTAGCTCCTCGTTTTGTAAAATAAAAAAAAAATTTTTTTGTTTATAGCAGTTTTCAAAGCTGCCTTTGCACAGTGCTGTGTGAGAAATATGTTTGTGATGATGAACTAGTGCAGGAGTAAGGGCCGCAGTCCCTTCTGGTTCCAACTCTGCTTCAGAATCGGAAGCGAGAGTTTCAGGAGGGTTCGATCGAAACCTTGCAGGGCTGCCTCTGACCCTCTTTGCTCACTCCAGGACTAGAGAATGAATGAAGAGTTTTAAAATGGATCTGTTTGTTTGTTTGTTTGTTTGTGTGCGGCTTTGTCACCTGCAGAGAGAGAGTGAGAGAGACAGTCCAACAGTAGATCGAGATACGCATCAGCAGTAATAGATAGAGGGCAATGAGTTACGGGTAATTAAAGGGCTATTTGGTTCTGATTAGACGATGGAGTTGATACCAGGACACACCCGTGGTTGATGATTCTGGCATTGGTTGATGTTAAGGGAATCAATATTGGCTCGTTCTCAATCATCAACCGTAATGCAACGATAAAAAACAAAACATTTCTTACGTCTAACAATTAGACAAATGTTGGAAGTGAAAGTTTTGGCAGAAGAGAGAAGCAGTTTTGGAATAAGTGCTCGTAGGTACGGTACAGGAGCTCGATGTGGCAGCAGTTATTCATCTACTCATTCTTTTATGCTGAGGAAAGTCAAGATCGTCCCCCCTGCAGATGCTTTACAGAAGGGCTCGTGGATGTCAAGGGGTGTAGGCTTGCTGCACCATTCTTTCGGGATAGTTTGCCGGGTCTGGCCACTGGGGCTTTCCCGTTTCACCTCTCCTGGTTAGTAGCTGGTGATGTTCTTGGGTGTCTATAAGCACAGCATTATTTCCATCCTGCACAGTACTTTTGGCCTTGTATTCTGAAATGGTCGTGCCTGGGGCAGATGTAGAACTTGTGCAGTTATTCAAGCTTTAGTCTACCCTAGCGCCGGCCTGCATGGAAGGACCTCGGTCCTGCCATTTTCCTCAGTTCTCCCTGAGTCTGTCATTGGACATATGTTGAAGTACTGATAGGGAATGCTTTGGTTACTTGTGTAACCCACCGTTCTCTGAAAAAGGTATACACATCCCTTTGCCACGAGCTTGTGGAAACTAGAGCAGCAGCAAAGTTAATAAAACTAGAAACCAAAGTTTCTTCGGCAGGAAGATCCGGACTGTGTGGAGGCTAGTTCACAAATGCCAAAGTGTGAACAAAAGCCTGTTATTCCTAATGTTCCAGAGCTTTAGGAATTGTTTTTTTATTGCCCAAAATATTTACAGTCTGTGATCACAAATAGAGGCGTAGATAGCTTTCTGATGACATCAGCAGCACAGTGTCGTCAATCTTTCATTAATCTGTTTGCATGCTTTTCTCAGGGTGTGCTTGTTTGAGGCGTGCATGAGAGGTAAATACAGGTTCTTCTTCAAAGAAACCCAGATCAAAAGTAAAGCTGTTCTCAGTACATGAAGCATCACTTTCTAGATGCTTAAGAGTCTGCTTGTTTGTCGTTTCCATGATGATTCTCACTTCAAAAGACCTTTTGCTAAGTTGAAACTGTGATATATAGAATCCAGGAGAGTGAAGCACAAACTATTCTTAAATAGAATTGTAAATGTTACCAATCGTTCCTAATAGAGCAGAATCAAGACATTTTGTGGTGATTACTGCAGTAACACAAACCTGTTAAAAATGCTTCTTTAGGCTTCTGGGTTTAGTCTTCATCATTTAAATTCTCTGACCATCTCCATTTGTTTCTAAATACTCAAGAAGACAGAGAGTGGTGTCGGGACGTAGCGAGTGAGAAGTCCATCTTTTGTCCTGATACAGGATCTTTTTTCTTCCCAACGCTGCAAGGTGTTTTGAGGCCAAATGTCTCTTCCTCTTTGATGCCTTTAGTGCCGCATTTGATAACATTTCTCCACATTCGACACACTCAGAACCCGCCATTATAAAACCAAACACCACACACTGAGAACAGTCTGCACTCAACTAATTTAACTGTGACGGCATGACACGATTGGTCTATTGATATTTTTATCTACAATGAGGGAAAAAACTATTTGAATCCCAGCTGATTTTGTAAATTTGCGCACTAACAAAGAAATGATTAGTCTATCATTTCAATGGTAGGTTTATTTGAACAGTGAGAGACAACAATGACAAAAAAAAATCCAGAAAAATGCGTTTCAAAAAGAGTTAAAAATTAATTTGCATTTCCATGAAGGAAATAAGTATTTGATCCCTTTGGGGACATGCTTCAGTACTTGGCGTAAAAACCTTTGTTGGCAATCTCAGAGGTCAGCCGTTTCTTGTAATTAGCCACAAGGTTTGCACACATCTCAGGGGGGGAATTTGGCCCACTCCTCTTTGCAAGTCCTCTCCAAGTCAATAATGTTTCGTGGCTGATGTTTGGCAACTCGAACCTTCAGTTCCCTCCACAGATTTTCTATGGGATTAAGGTCTGGAGACTGACTAGGCCACTCCATGACCTTAATATGCTTCTTCTTGAACCAATCTTTTGTTGCCTTGGCCGTGTGTTTGGATCATTGTCATGCTGGAAAACCCAACCACGACCCATTTTCAATGCCCTGACTGAGGGAAGGAGGTTCTCACCCAACACTTGATGGTACATGGCCCCATCCATCTTCCCTTTGATGCGGTGCAATTGTCCTGTCCCCTTGGCAGATAAATACCCCCAAAGCATAATGTTTCCACCTCCATATTTGATGGTGGGGATGGTGTTCATCAAGAGCTCAATTTTGGTCTCATCTGACCACAGCACTTTCACCCAGTCTTCCTCTGAATCAGTCAGATGTTCGGTGACCAACTTCAGAACGGGCCTGTAGAGGGACTTTCTTGAGCAGGGGGACCTTGCAGGCACAGCAGGATTTCAGTCCTTCACGGTGTAGTGTGTTACCAACTGTTTTTGTGGTGACTATAGTCCCAGTTGCCTTGAGATCATTGACAAGTTCCTCCCGAGTGGTTGTGGGCTGATTCCTCACCGTTCTCATTATCATTGAAACTCCACATGGTGAGATCTTGCATGGAGCTCCAGACCGAGGGAGATTGGCAGTTCATTTATGTTTCTTCCATTTGCGAATAACTGCACTAACGGTTGTCACCTTCTCACCCAGCTACTTGGCGATGGTCTTGTAGCCCATTCCAGCCTTGTGTGGGTCCACAATCTTGTCCCTGATATCCTTTTTGGTCTTGGCCATGGTGCAGAGTTTGGCATCTGGAATGATTGATTGCTTCTGTGGACAGGTGCCTTTTATACAGGTAACGCGCTGAGAGGGCTGCCAATGTCAGCTCGTGACCTGTATAAGATCCACCTGGGAGCTAGAGATCTTGCTGATGGATAAGGGATCAAATACTTATTACCTTCATGGAAATGTAAATTAATTTATAACTCTCTTTGAAACGCATTTTTCTGGATTTTTGTTGTCTCACTGTTCAAATAAACCTACCATTGAAATTATAGACTGATTATTTCTTTGTTAGTGAGCAAACTTACAAAATCAGCTGGGGTTCAAATGGGGTTTTTTTTCCCTCACTGTACATGACGATAGAAATAATTACTGACATTTAACTAGTTTTTTTTTTTTTTTAATCTAGCCACAGGGGTTTCAAGCCAGTACTTCTGTGCTGGTCCCAAGCCCGGCTAAATAGAGAAGGTTACGTCAGGAAGGGCATCCGGCGTAAAACATGCCAAAAGCCAAATATACGAGTCACCAAAGAGATTTTTAAACCGGATCGACTGAGGCCCGGGTAAACAACAATCGCCTCCGGTGCTGTTGACTTACAGGGTGCCAATGGAAATTGGACTACTGTTGGTCGAAGAAGGAGAGGACGGAGAAGGATTCGTAGACAGAGAGAGAAGAGGAAAGGCAGGAGTGTAGATCTGAGAATAGGGACTCTTAACGTTGGTACAATGACAGGGAAGGGTAGAGAGCTGGCAGATATGATGGAGAGAAGGAAGGTAGATATTCTATGTGTGCAGGAGACCAGGTGGAAGGGTAGCAAAGCGCGTTGTATTAGATGGGGGATACAAACTGTTTTATTATGGTGTGGATAGGAAGATAAATTAGGTAGGAGTGATCCTGAAGGAGGAGTTTCAGACAGGGTAATCAGAAAAGAGTGTCAGACAGGGTAATCAGTTTGAAGTTAGAAATTGAAGGGGTGATGTTGAATGTAGTGAGTGGTTATGCTCCACAAGTAGGCTGTAAGTTGGAAGAGAAGGAGAGATTCTGGAGTGAGTTGGATGAGGTGATGGAGAGTATTCCCAGAGGGGAGAGAGTAGTGGTGGGAGGTGATGAGGATGTGATGGGCAGGTTCAGTGTTAAGGAAAGGAACCTAGAAGGACAGATGGTGGTGGACTTTGCCAAGAGGATGGAAATGGCTGTAGTTAATACTTATTTCCAGAAGAGGGAGGAACATAGAGTTACCTACAAGAGTGGAGGGAGGAGTACGCAGGTAGACTACATCCTTTGTAGACGAGCCAATCTGAGAGAGATCAGAGACTGTGGTAGGAGAGAGTGTAGCCAGACAGCATCGGATGGTGATGTGTAGGATGTTTCTGGTGGTCAGGAAGAAGAAGGGGAGAAAGATTGAAAAGAAGACCAAGTGGTGGAAGTTGAAAAAGGAAGAAGATTGTAGAAATTCAGACAGAAGCTGAGACAGGCTTTGGGTGGGCAGGAAGAGCTTCCAGAAGACTGGGAAACTACAGCAGAAGTGATAAGGGAGACAGGAAGAAAGGGGCTAGGTGTGTCAGCTGGAAGGAGGAAAGAAGATAAGGAAACATGGTGGTGGACTGAGGACGTACAGGACATCATCCAGAAGAAGAGGCTAGCTAAAAAGAAGTGGGACATTGAAAGGACTGAAGAAAGTAGACAGGACTACAAGGAATCGCAGCGCAGAGTGAAGAGGGAGGTGGCAAAGGCCAAACAGAAAGCATATGATGAGTTGTATGCCAGGTTAGACACGAGGGAAGGCGAGAAGGAATTGTATAGATTAGCGAGACAGAGAGACAGAGATGGGAAGGATGTGCAACAGATAAGGGTGATTAAAGATAGAGATGGAAAGGTGCTAACAAGTGAGGAGAGTGTGCAGAGAAGATGGAAGGAGTATTTTGAGGAGTTGATGAATGAGGAGAATGAGAGGGAAAGAAGGGGGAAGAGGTGAATATTGTAGAGCAGGAAGTTGAAAAGATTAGAAAGGATGAGGTGAGGAAGGCTCTGGGGAGAATGAAGAGTTGAAAGGCTGTTGGTCCAGATGACATACCAGTGGAGGTGTGGAAGTGTCTAGGAGAGACAGCAGTGGAGTTTAGAGAGTGAGACGATGCCTGATGAATGGAGGAGAAGTGTCCTAGTGCCAATCTTTAAGAACATAAAGAGTGGCATAAAGTTGATGAGCCACACAATGGAACTTTGGGAAAGAGTAGTGGAAGCTAGGCTAAGAAGGGAAGTGGATATTTGTGAGCAGCAGTACACCAAGAAGAGCCCTACTGATGCAATTTTTGCTCAAAGAATGTTAATGGAGAAGTACAGAGATGGTCAGAAGGAGCTGCACTGCGTCTTTGTGGATTTACAAAAAGTGTATGACAGGGTGCTGAGAGAGGAGCTATGGTCCTGTATGAGGATGTCAGGAGTGGCAGAGAAGTATGTCAGATTAGTTCAGGATATGTATGAGAGAAGTAAGACAGCAGTGAGATGTGCTGTAGGTCAGACAAAGGAGTTCAAGGTGGAGGTGGGGCTACATCAAGGATCAGCTTTGAGTCCCTTCTTTTTTGCTATGGTGATGGACAGGTTGACAGATGAGGTCAGGCAGGAATCCCCGTGGACAATGATGTTTGCAGATGACATTTTGATCTGTAGGGAGAGCAGGTGGAGGAACACCTGGAAAGTTGGAGGTCTGCTCTAGAAAAAAGAGGAATGAAAGTCAGTCGCAGTAAGACAGAATACATGTGTTTGAACGAGAGGGAGGGAAATAGAGCAGTGAGGATACAGGGGGCTGAGGTCAAGAAGGTGCAGAAGTTTAGGTATTTGGGGTCAACAGTCCAGTGTGACAGGGAGTGTGGAAAAGAGGTGAAGAGACGAGTGCAGGCAGGTTGGAGTGGGTGGAGAAAAGTGTCAGGGGTGTTGTGTGACAGAAGAGTGTCAGCAAGAATCAAAGGAAAGGTGTACAGAACAGTAGTGAGACCAGCTATGATGTATGGGTTGGAGACTGTGGCAGTGAGGAAGAGACAAGAGACAGAGATGGAAGTAGCAGAGATGAGGATGTTGAGGTTCAGTTTAGGAGTGACGAGGATGGACAAGATTAGGAACGAGCACATCAGAGGGACAGCTCAGGTTGGTTGTTTTGGAGACAAAGTCATAGAGGCCAGATTGAGATGGTTTGGACATGTGCAGAGGAGGAATAGTGGTTATATTGGTAGAAGGATGTTGGAGATGGAGATGCCAGGCAAGAGGTCAAGAGGAAGGCCAAAGACGAGATATATGGATGTTCTGAAAGAGGACATGAAGTTAGCTGGTGCAAGAGTAGAGGATACTGAGGACAGAGTTAGGTGGAAACTGATAATTCGCTGTGGCGACCCCTAAACTGGGAACAGCCGAAAGGAAAAGCGGAAGAACTAGTTTTTTTTTTAAAGACTAGTTGGTTAAAAACCTTTTAAGAAAGTTATAGTTGACTCCGCGGTAAACAAGTTTCCTCGTACCCAATACTTTGACTCCAAATTAAAGTTGTGCACTGAGGATAATTATCAAAAACTAACTAAGCCCAAATATTTTCTTGCAAAAGATCTGCATATAACAGATATTATAGTGTAGAGGGGACCATTTTCTGAGCCACCAAATGCTAGTTTTAATGAGCAGTGATCCGCAGTAAAGCGGTATAATACACAGGTTTCCCTTGAGCAACAAAAACATCGCAGTTTGATGTTCGTGGAGATATTATGAAGCTTCAGACTCATGTTCCCCTGAGCTGTTTATCACAAATCCAATAACACTTCAGAGAAGGGAGTTTTGGTATCTTTAAACTTTGATCGTGATAAAACCGCTTCAGCCAATTATACGTTTCCTCAGAGGTGTTGCATAAAGCTGGTTTTTTATTGCAAATAAGCTTTGACGCACATTTACAGTGTTGTGCCGTCTCCAGCTCACAATCTGCAACAGAACATTACATGTAGAGCCACTGCAGCTTCACCCTGAAGCAGCCGATGAAGAAATGTGCTCTCGGTTTCATTGCTGCATTACTGTATGGGGTTTCGCTGTGCGTCTGATTGTTTCGATCCGAATGGGTGCCATTTTTGTCCCCGGAACTAAAATTCACATAAAACTTTGAAAAACATCTATTCTTTCTTAGATAAAAAAAGATTTATATTTATTTATAATTATTTCAGAGAGTTTATTTTAGTGTAAAAATGCACATATTTGGTAAATAACAGAATTAGCAGAATTTCCTGGTTCTGTGCAGCGTGTGGCTATTTAGCATGAATTTGCTTTCAGTCCTGTTACTAAAATAAAAAATAATATGAGGGATTTGATTACAAATCTAATACAACATTTAAATAAGTTACTTAAGATGTTCCAATCCTGAACAAAACAAATTTTGAAACATAACAACAAGCAAATGGCACCAATTTGGTGGAATAGTTTTAACTCTGACACACTCTAAAATAATAATACTATTTTACACTATATAGAATTAAATTTTACTAAAAATTGCTTTAAATTAAAACGATGTAGACTTTGTAAACTTATAATTGATTGTTTTTTTTCACACATTTTTGATGTTAAATTTCATGCTCATCAACGTTCACTAAAATATCAAAAATTAATATCGACAAAGTTTGTACTTGAGAATATTATTTTATAAACGTATTACTGAAAAAACATTTGCAGTACCCACTAAACTCGCCGACCGAAACAAAACACGTGCTTCAGAAAGCATATCACATACAAGCACCAGCGTGTTATTTTATACGCGGGTTCATTTATCATCGTTTTGAACACTTTTTAAAAATATGTTGAATAAAAGTAAACAATCCATGTCATCTACACATGCAAAAACAATAATATAATCGGTTGTGAAACGACACGGTTTAGGTTACGAACCACTTTTTAAATAATCTGTAACATTTTTTAAGCTGAAATGGTCTATTTTGTGAAAAGCTCGGTGTGAGAGGTGACCGCTGAACCTTGAATATAAAATACAGCATGTGTTAAAAATATTCAAAACAATTATAATAATAAATTATTATAGAATTAACATAGATTTCCTCGTAAGAAGCAGCAGAGACACAAAGCTTGATTAGACTTCATAAAATCTGAGAAATATTTAGCTGTTGGAGTAGATGTTTGACAGGTCAGAAGCTTTGGTGAATTTTTCACCAGGTTCATGTGATTTCAGTGCTAGTCCAAAGGTCCATCCATCTTCTCTCTCTTGATTTCCGTTTCGCTATGGCTCTGGGACACGGTGTCTTGCTCTTGCTGCTTTACTTTTCATTGTTCACCGATGCTCTCTATAAGCAGTGGATCCCAGACACCAATTTTGAGAATTCCACCAACTGGGACAAAGGCTCCATTCCATGTGGGAGTGACCAAGTGGCGTTTGCGGCTGGCAGGAGAGTGTCCGTTTACGTGGAGGAGTCACACTGGATAGCAGGAATGAGTTTGCCAGTGGACGGGGAGCTGATCCTGGCTTTGTCTGGATCTGGATTTGCTTTGACAGAAACTGAAGATCCAGACTGTGGCTCTGGGGTCATCGCCCAGTTTAAAGACTCTGAGTCCCTGAAATGGTTCGACCCTTCTCTTTGGGTGGCAGCGAGCACCAGTGACGATCTTCACAGGGGCAGATACCAGTTTTCTGTGCATGAGGAGAGTGTCCCATGCCAGTTTGATGATGTGGAATTCCGGGAGGCATCTTCATTTCGTGTGGACATTTCTTCAGATAGAGATGTGTCTGTGAAGACCGTTTCTGTACTTGGTAACAAGTTTACCCAAAACTCTGACTTTGGTCAGTACTTGGCATCAAAGTCTGGCAAGCTTCAATTCCATGGTTCTGCTTCCCTCAACGTCGGTGCTTCAGGCTGTGCCGATATCACTGGATGCATCTGTGACAACTCTAGGAATCGAGACAAAATCTGTGCCAACGTCAAATGTGAATCCTTGGCCTGCAAGTACCCTCTTCATCCGGTGGGTCACTGCTGCGGTGTTTGTGGTGCCATCGTGAACCTCCAGTTCTCCTCAGCTTTCAACTTTGAATCTTACAGACAGCGACTCCTGCATCTGTTCCTCAGCCAGCACAAATACGCCTCTGTGCACATGGCCATGTCCAAAGTCTCCAAGCAACAGAAGCTGCTGGAATGGGTCTTCTTCAGATCGTCCCAGGAGATCCAGGTGCTGCTTTTGGATGGGAAATCAGGGAATCTGGCCGATTCTCTGACTCAAGACATAGTGAAAGACATTCACAGTCATGGCTCAAACATTGGTATCGAGCAGGCAGAATTTCAGACGTCCTCCGGGGCTTCAAGCAATCACAGGCAAGGAAGTGAGCCAGGAGTTGTGGTGGGTGCGGTTGTGGGCGTCCTCGTTATTGTGGCTTTCCTCTCAGTCCTTGTTCTCCTCAGCCGCCGGAGAGTTTTAAAGATGCCTTTCCTGCCTTCACTCAGGAGCATGAAGAATAGTGGTGATATTGGGGAGCTGGGAGGCCCCTTGGACCACGGCTTCGACAACCCCATGTTTGACAAGCCAACCATGATGCCAGAAGAACCTGAACTGTACGCGGCTGATAAAATCAAGGCAGTGACCCTTACTCCTTCTGGAGTACACTTTGTGAATCCAGTTTATGATGAGTTTGATTTCAATGCTTGAAATAATGAGTAAAGATTACCTGTTGATGGAAAAAATGCCAGAAAGAGTAAAATAGATTCTCAAATCCACACCATCTTCACACAGAAGAGAAGTAATTAGGAAATTACTGCCAAAGGCTTTGAAACTAAATTATTCTTTCATAATCAGGGGACAATTTAGGAAGAATTGTGTGCCCTCGGCTGATCAGGAACAGACGGGTGAGCATTGCTCAATATACACGGATATTTTTTACTCTTGTGGCTATTGGTCCCACCTCTGGATTTCACCTAGACAAAGACACGAAGCTCTTGAATTGTGTTTCACACTAAATAAATATTTGGCACTTTCACGAGTGATGATGTCTGTGTGGATCACGTGGGTCTGTGCGTGTGTGTGTGTGTGCCCGTCGGCAGGCCATCATGTCATTTTCCCTTGATGTTTTCTCCCTCATTCAACAGCACTAAAAACAGTTCCATAAGCTTTTATTAAAAAAAAGTTAATGTTAATGCATGTTGTAATGTAAATTTAATTAATGTCTATAAGAAATCAGCCAAACTAAGAAACTCATTCGGTTCATTTACTTTAAAAAGAACACCACCTTTGCATCCTCGGGTGGCGCTGTCTGATCTCGAGTGAGGAATTTATTGTGCTGTTTGCCCTCAAAATCAAAAGACCAAAAGTCCTCCCTTTGAAAAGAACCGATGACAAAAACAAACCAATCGTCTATGTTTACTTTCATAACCCCGGAGCCAAGCTTACCTCGCAGCACCTCAGATTCACTGACCTCAAGGGAAAGGGACATACGTCTACGTGGCTTCCTTCAGGTAAAAGTAGCAAAGCGAGAAGGGCACCCCTCGACCCGAGTCTCTCTATGAACAATACATTTTCATATTTCAATCTTAAAAGTGGGTAGCACTGTGGCCATCCAGTTAGAAAGTTGTTGGTTCGAGGCTCGCCGGTGACCTTCTGGAGGGAGTTTCCATGTTCTCCCGTTGCTTGCGTGGGTTTCCTCAGGGTTTACTCCGGTTTCCCCCACAATCTCAAAAACATGCGGTTAGGTTAATGGAATAATCTCCTCTTAGGTGTGAATGTGAGTGTGTGTTGCCCTGCGATGGACTGGTGACCTGTCCAGGGTGTACCCCCGCCTCTCGCCGGCAGAACCCCGTGACCCCGAAAGGTATTAAGCTGGAAGGAAAATTAATGAAGGAGACTTGGATAAGAATCACCATAATGGACGGGTTCCTGCTGCTGCTAGCACAGCGCTCTGCTGGTCGAGCTTTACTCTATTCCTCTGAAATAGCAATGTTTCTTTCCGTTTGAAGTGTTTCCAGTCGTTCTCGCCTTTAATGGCCCTATTTCAAACAATGATAAAGTATATGTTTAGAGAGAAAACGTAGTATCAGTGCAGGGATTCGAATGAGAAGTGGAGAGTACAGAGTAAAATATGACTATCATTGAAACACAAATAAATCCACCGAAAGTACAATTTCACAAAACTTACAACAAGCATTGATTCGTATATCTGTAATTACTGCAGTAAACAGACGGATACACCGTATTTTTGAATATTTTTCCTTAACTTGTTTCCTACTATTTGCATATTTTGTAATTACGGTAATATAGAGCAAATACTTTTAATTTGTTGTTAAGTTCTTGTGCGCATCTTTGTGTGCATGAATTGTCTTTCCTTCAAGCTTTCCACGCTCCTGTCAGACCTCTTGTGTGTTTACCTTCCCTTTAGAAACAAGACCTAAAAGTTAATAATGATTAACACGGTAAATAATCTTGTAGAAATATGAAAAGAAAGACAAAGAAACTCATGAGATAACAAGTTTATTCTGTTACCCGTATCAAAAACTGTCATTATAAATAAGAGAGTGATGTGTGCATCGTAAACATGGCTATAAATACTGCGTGCATTCATCACTGTTCAACGAAGAGCGTATTTATAAAAAACACACACAAGCACAGGAATGACCCCGCCCCTGGCCTCAGGAAAAGATCAGGTGGGAACTGAACCGATGCTGCTCAACCCCATCTCTCTCATCTCTCTCTATCTCTCTCGCTCTCCCCCTCTCTCTCTCTCTCTCGCCCCCACCTCGTTCTCCCCACTCTCTATCTCCCGCCCTCTCCCCCCTCTCTCTATCTCCCTCTCTCACCCCCCCTTTCTCAATCTCTCTCTATCTCCCTCTCTCACTAACTCTCCCCCTCTATCTCCCTCCCTCTCTCTCTCATCCCCCCCTCTCTCACTCACTATCCCCCTCTCTCACCCCCCCTCTCTCTCGCTCCCCTCCTCTCTCTATCTCTCACTCTCTCCCTCTATCTCCCTCCCTCTCTCTAGCTCTCCCCCCTCTCTCTCTCGCTCCCCCCCTCTCATCACATTCAATGTACATGAAGAACTAAGTGATTTATGGCCAGATTAAATGTAAACATAAACCAATCATTATTTCATTGAAAGAACAGATAAAAATAATGTAGATTAAACGCTGACAGATTATTCAAGTTTTGTTAATTATTATCATCTAACTTCTGTTTCCAAGCGTAGCTGGAGCAATGCTTTTAGACAGAAGTGAACTAAATAAGCTCCAGAGTCGTGTCTGGGGTCTCTTGCCCGTGGGGGCCAGCTCATGGCACGGCCTCATTTCCACTCCAGTTGTTGGCACTTGATTGTCACTAAACGTTAACCGGGTTATTGTTTTGAAGTATATTGTGCCGTTTGTCTCAGTTACATGAGCGATAAACTCATTAGGTAAAGTGCTATGGTTCAAATGTGTCGCATGATCCCAAAACTCTCTCTATGGATCGTCTGAAGGTCAGTTACACAACTCTCAGTGCACAACTCTTCTCTTTAATTACTATAGATTTATAAGTGAACCCCATTTTTGAGCAGAGAGGACTTCTGCTTCTGCTTCTGCTACGATCACATGTAACACCGAAATAAAACCAAAAGCTGTTGCTCATCTACAAGCGGGTTTCGATTTTTTTTTTTTGGACCCTTACAGCTCGGTGTCTTCAATGGATCCAGGTTCATCCAAGGTCTCTAGTCGGCGCTGACAGGCATCCATGATCTTCTTCCTGGGTCCCAGAGGGATGTGGATGCCCTTGAGGTCCTGATCTGAGCACAGCAGCAGTGCGTCCAGATCAATCTTCTCCCTCTTGAGGATGGGAACGAACTCGTTCATGCTCTGGGTGGCCAAGAACACCTCCAGAGAGCTGGTTTCGGGTTCATCGTCGTCATCCAGACCAAGCTCCAGCTCTTCCCAAGGCAGCTCCTGCACATTCCTCTCCTGCAGGCTGTGGGCGCTGCCAATGCTGTCCTCGTCCAGACTGGGATGCATGCGGTTTTGGAGACGAACGTTATCGACGTTATGATCTGCAAGACTGCCCTCGTCTCTGCTGCCGATGCCAAAAAGTCCACCGCTCACATAATTGCGGCGGAAAACCATCGTACCTAAGCCAGGTCGGTTAAAGAGCGAGTCATGACCCGAGTCAGTGCTGATCTCGGAGTAGTCAACGTCTTGTGCGTGCAGGTCAGGCTCGCTGATGGCACGTGAAATAGCGTCGTCTCTGTTGCCAGGGAACATGTCACGAATGTTCCTGCGAGAACGGTCCTTGGGGTTAACGTATGTGCCCTGCTTCAGAAACATAACATCGTTGCCGAGTTGCAGGCCTGAGAGGGAGCGGACACTCTTTCTGCCGTCTTCGTAAATCTTGAAGGTCCCATCACCTTGCTTCTTCTTCTCAAGCTTCTTCTGGATCTTTGTTTTTCCCCGGGCTGTGGCATGGAGAGTAGCCTGGCACAGGAAGTGAACAGATCAGAAGAAATTATGTAAGTCTTCCACGCTCTGTATGTAGAATCAAAGAGCCAGCAGCACACTCATTGTTATAGGAAGCAACAAGTGCAGATAAGACTGGAGAAGTGCACCCACCTTCAGATCTCCAAATGTGATCGTTTCTTCAGATCAGCTCAAGAACAATCTGGAGAACAGCTGCACACCATCACCGCGTGCAACACAAATCACCAGGTTTCTAAAGATCCTTTCTTTGTATTATAATATTATTCATTAGATGCTGGTTTGGGGGTTTTCAGTTACTTGCAGACTCAACATGTTTCATTTTAAACGGAATTACCAAAACTTTTCCTGATATTGAAATTATATGAGCAGCAGTTTTCAATTTTCCCTCTCTCGGTTTAGAACCTGAACTCGCTAGTGTGCTGCAAGAACTCATGGAAACAAAGCCCTGAAGTATCCCAGACAAGGGATTAAACATCATATAAAACTGTACGATTCAAAAATGGGGAATTACAGACATTTAACATTTACGTGGTGACGTGGTAACGTTGCCCTGAGATTGAAATGATTGAAACTTTCTTATTTCTAAAAGGCAATAATATGATGACATTTCACCTCCTGCCACTCGGAAACAACGGTTACACCGAGCTGTACACACCAGCTGACTGGCACTCGCTCACCTGGGAGTATGGCACACTGGTGGCAGTGTTGAAATGGTGCAGCTTTCGGCTCAAAGTGCTGCTGGCATAGCTGGAGAAGCTCATGGCATCAGAGACCGATGCTTCTGTGGCCTCTCTCTGAAACTTGCGCTCCATCCGCCGCCGATGCTTCTGCTGTAGCTTCACACAATCCTTGATACGCCGCTCCGCATTCCTAAAAGCCTTGTCCTTTAGTTTGCTCACCAGCTTAGGATTGAGGGCCGTTTGCTTGGCGGCAATGGAGTCCAGGTAGCGTACGCAGTCCATGTGGTTCTTGGTGGCCGCCATGTCTAGCGGCGTGTGGTAGTCGTTGTCTAGACACCAGACATTGGCACCGAAAGACACCAAGAAGGAGAGGCAGTTAAGGTGGCCATTGGAGGCGGCCAGGTGAAGCGGCGTGTTGCCCCATATGTCACACTTGTCCGGGTTCCCCCTGAATGCAACAGACAGATGTGTTTCATTTTATTTTCAATTATCAGTCCTGTGTCCTGGCCTGAGCCGTGCTTCTACCACTACAACACATAAACAAACAAACATCCGGACACCACAAACTGCTCGTCACATCTCCGCAGGGTTGCCCTTATTTCTCCTCAACTATTGCCTCGATGAATGACTATCTATATATTCGCTTGCAAATTATTTTGGTATCTTCAAATCTCTTTTGAAACACTGGGCTACAGAATTATCAGTTAATAAAATAACACAGCTCACGGTTCATTACGCAGCTCGGTTTTTAACCACGGTTTTTGCTTTCTTTAAATCATTAATTATTTTAATCATTCTTTGTATAGATCGCATGAACAGTTAAAACAAAAAAAATTAATAAAAAACATCAATACACGTCTTCAAAAAAAGTATTCCGTACACTCTAGTTGTAGGTTATGTTTGGTCGAGTCTTTCCGCTTGCAGACGGTGCCGCGTGAAGATGTGTGTTGTGTTTCATGTGTTGTCTTTTGAATCTGGTACAACAATGCCAGCAATCGGCAACATTATTTCTTACCGTTCTTTTCACGTCTGTGTCGTAATCGACAGTAAAGCCCCAAACCACAGGTTTAAAAGTTGACGGTGCCTCCTCAAAATCATGGACTCTCTCCTCCACTTGCCATGCTTAGAGTGAAACACCAGAAGTCCCAGCTCCTCTAACTTTGCCACTCACTGGTTGGATGGTTACACAAGAAGAAGTTCCTTTATTGGACATTCGCTGGCAGACATCTGATGAACCGAAATTAAGAACCGAAAAACTGTGGTTCACAAGCCGGTTTCTGTAAAAAACGCTAATTACAACCAGCGGCAGATCGTCGGTGCCTGCACGGCTCACTAAAATCTAGATTCTAAAATGAGGAGAAGATGATCTGTCATGCTGGCATTCTGTCCAGGTGTTGACGATGGTCTTACGTGCATTCCCTTCTTATTGGCAGGTCTGTTTGGATTCTGAAAGCCTGTGATCTGCATGTTTCTCCGGTAAACAGTGGTGGAAGCAAGGGTACATCCTTTACAGGTGACCAGTCCATCACACATTTTGGCTTGTGGGGCAAAGTGGAGTCCCCAGGAGTATGGGGAGAGCATCTTCTCAGGAAGATGTAAGCTGGCCCTGAACCTGAACTTACTGTTCAAGATGCTATTCGTAGCTACACACCATGCTGTCCAAAATCTAAATAAAAAAAATACATTTAAAATAACACTAATCTGGGCTGCGTGACTATGACCCCTAGTGTGGAGAACAGGAATTGCAATGTACATCCATCTGGTACGCTTCCAGAGGAGGAAGTCAGACCCTTACGTGGGTTTCCTGTCGTTTCTTTGAGTATCTGCTCTTAAAAGCAAAGTCTGGCACCGAGGTTGAGATGTTCTGCTTGGAGAAGGTGTGACCTCTTCTGTCAGGAGGCAGCTCACCATCATCAGTAATTATTTAAATAGTGAACAAATAATCTTTTCACATAAAATCTGCTTTTACTTTTGATTCCAATTTTGAGGACTTGTTTAACAGTGAAGAGATCAAACCATCAGTGTTGTTATTTTTAATACTCTCGTTTGATTAGCTCTTCTCAAGGTTTTCTTACCTCAGGAAATAGTGCAGGATTTCCTGAGGTAACGCTAATGAGGAACAGCAGCTGTAATTTGAGCTCCGTCACTTGCTTGGTGTCTTCTTACTAAGGAGCGGGTAGAGTTGAGGAGCTGATGTAACTCTAAATTCCTGCATTCAGATTGCTTTAGAGTCTTCTAAAGATCACAATCCTAAAGTATTTATATCAGTGATCCTTCATTTGGGCTGCAAAAGCCTCGACTCTGCTTTGCTCTCGTTTAACGAGAGTTTAACTTTTATATACCGGCGTTCGGGAGGCGTTATCAGGGGTCATTAGTACATCTTTCGTCCTCTGGAGCAACCCCTCCTTCCTCCCCAACACCTCACTCGGGGCATGAGTTCCTGGGTAGCTATTTTAGTACATTGGTACCTACTCCACCTGCTCACGGTATTAGGGAACTCTTGTGTCAAGTTTCAAATGCCTCTTTTGAGACTAAATCATACTGTTCCTTTGGTCCCTTGTGTGTCTGTTGCTTTAAATAAACTATTTTCATGTGCCAGTGAAAGTCTGAAGCCAGACAGTCTCTCAAAAACCTTTACAGCACAAGCGCTCTCATCTATAAATGTTCAGCATGAAGCAACATAGGCTGCGATGGAATCACAGTTTTCTTTGACTGATTTTTACTTAAAAGCAACATGAATTAATGTGAAAACTGTTGCCAAAGAAAAACCAAACAAAACAAGCAACTGCATGTGCCCGAAATGCATCCTGGAGAGCACCGTCACATTTGGTTCGCCGTGAGTAAATCTGAACGCAGGCATGAAAGCACACGGAACAGAAACGACGGACCCATCACCGGCTTGTGATGCCGATATATACTGTGTGTATACTGATCTTGTTTGTGACCTGGCCCTTGTCTTGCCTTCAACCACATCAGCCATCCTGAACTTGTTTCATTCTTAGTGTTGGAAACCAGTCTAAACTGAAATCAAAAGAACTCTTTCTGAAGTCTTTCTAAAGCACATCCATAAGCAAGATCTGACTGCTTTGACGTGGGGTTACGGCTCAGCCAGATCAATATTTGATGGTGACAACCGAAGCCTCGCTTTCCTTTGCATTATGGATGAGCAGAGCAGCAGGTTTTTCACAGCTAGCAGTGTCTCGTATATTTTATGTGGATCAAGCCGGAATTCCAATTTTGACCCACTAACCCGCCTGACCTCGATTCCTGCGCGCCGCCCTGTTCTGGGTGTAGCTCTCCCATCCTGAGAAACAGCCTTGTGTAGATGCTCACTATGCTACGTGAGCGCAGGGCTGACGTCTCTGAGTTATGAACTAGACGTACTAATAATGTCCAGGATAAGAAATATGAGCCGATACTGAGTGGAACAAGCCTGTTATATAACACCACGTCTCTTAACAAATGACAATATGTGATCCATGACACCCGCCATAAATGTCTATTTTTACTGGCACTTGTTTCTTACTTTGTTTTACAGTCGCTTGTCCCAACGGCATCATGAGCCGGGCTCTGTTCTCGTGTAGCACATGTGCTCTAGACTTCACTATTGTAGTGAAGTAAAAGGCTCGGGTAGAGAAACACACAAAACCCAGGGATTAATTACCGCTCCCAGTGTGCACTTGGATATAACTTGGGCTCGGAGCACAGCTTTGCCAAAGAGCCAGACCAATTAGGAGCGTTAATAGAGGGAAAAGCAGGTCAGTGCTTTGTGCCTTGCCTTTTATCGGCCTTCTATCACGGCCCCCAGATCAAGCCGTGGTTGTTCTTGCTAGAGCTGCTCATGTGAGGAGCTGCAGATGCGGGGCTGTATTGCATCAGGCCGCTTGTGCATTTTTAAACAGTAAGCACATTAGCTGGAATTAAACAGAGGGTGATGCTAACAAGAGGCTTTGTGAGACCGCAAAACGTGCAGCCGTTACAAACTTTGTAAATTAGAAACCAATGTAAAAAAAAACAAAACAAAACACAACTAATACCCTTATGATCAGTGTTGGACATTTATGATGGCAGATGTTTCTGACGTAGTGCTGCGGTTTGACAAACATCACAAAAGTGAAAGGTGCAAACTCGAGGTCCCTCGAACTGTTGATTACCCACAAAACTCTGAAACGATTCTTTTCTCTGAAAGGTTAAGCAGTGTTTTGGAGTGTGCCTTCTGCATCTACAGAGATCATAAGATAAATGTGCAAACAAAGAGATCAAGTTTGATTCACACTTCCTGCTGGAAAAAAAACAATATGTTTGGGATATTGGTTCCTAATAAAATCTTTGATATTACTAATAATTAAAGAGAAAAATGAATTACCATTTTAATCAGTTACATCTTTATCACCCCAAAAACACATAGCCACAAATAACCAAAATTTCCAATTTCCGCCTCATGATGATGGTCTGAGGTCTGCCTGGTCACGTGGGGATGGTCTACGATCTTGCTCTACTTCAGTCTCTACTTCAACTGGTCCCAGACCTGCTCTATGGGTGTCAGGTCAGGGGACATTGATGGTTTTACCACGAGGCACTTTAACATCCTGAAGTAAAGCTGTAACAATTGCGTATGGTGGAGCATTGTCATCCATGAACAGAAAGTTTGGTGTGCTAATGGATGACGGGCTCTAAGATGTCCCTGGGGTAGAACCGGGCAGTGACTGAGCGTCAAACCAGAACGAAATAAGCTTTGGGACAAGTGATGATGCCCGGCCAGACTATTGCACCTCCTCCACCAAAGCTAACCCTGGGGACTATACGGACCTCAGCGCATCTCTCCCCTCGCCTTCTCGATACTCAACGATGACCCGACACTCATCAGTGAACAGTACGGCAGACCACTGCTGCCGTGTCCAGGTCACAGGGGCTTGTGCTCGCTGCAAAAGGTCATGGCGGCGTCTTGGTGCCAGTTTGAATTTAGAGAACTCAGTGAATCTGACGCATGTTTTTAGTCCACTTCATCCAACTCCTCTCAGGAAGGTCTCGAACCGGCTACCTTCTTACCAAAAGGCACAGAGCTACCCACTGCACCACAGTTAACGTTTTTATTTAAATAAGTAAAATATTGTAACATGAGATTTGAACCCAGTCATATCTACAGCTCTAAATCTGCACAAACATTTCACAAACATCTAAGAATGGGTCGTCTCCAAGTATGGGGCAAGGTTACTGATAAAAACCTGATCTTTCTTAAGCGCAGACATGCCCCACAGTAATGAGCATCAGGAGCACTGGCCTGCACTGGTTTGAGTTCCATCTCACTCAGAGGATGCTGGGCGGTCGATGTGTCCAAGACTCAGCAGTTGCTCACTGGGGTTCTGCAAGGTTCAGACCTTGGTCCTCCTCTGTTCTCACCCCATCTGTCCTTTAACCCTGATTAGAAAATGCATAACAGATTGACTGAACGATGACATAAAGGCTCATCATCTACAGCTCAACACGGCAAAGACTGTTGCTGTCCACCATTCAGCTGGGGTTCTCAACGATCACCCCCACAGCTTCAGTCTCGAGTGATTTTGGAGGAAGAATAAACATGCAAGGATAAAAATGCTAAGGCAGTGTGACTTTGCAGCTCTTTACTGCTCAACATCAGAAAGATTGGAGATCTCTTAACTAACTTCTAGATCAGCCTCTGGCCCAATCTCTTCTTGTGCAGTCAGACCACCACAAATGATGGAAAACTCTGAAGGGTGACTGCATTTCTTGGAAACTAGAAGAGCCCAAGCCAATCCTCTTTCAGCTCCATCTACACAAAGTCAGAGGGTCTTACAATCCTACGTCCACCACCAGAAGTGTTTATTCAGTGAGGGAAAAGCATCTAGAGGTTCAGTTCCAGAAAAATCTCTCATTGAAACATCTCATCTGTCCCTGGCTGCTGAAATAATCTGATCCCAATCTCAAAAGTTGAAACTACAAATATTCTTTTCATGACCAATGAAAATGATCCTCATAGCACCTCTTTCTCCTGAAAATAGCTAAAGCCTGTTCTATGAGCACATCTTGTGCCAAATTTCTTTGGTAGTTTCCCCAATTCTAAATAATTGAGAACTAAAGACACTAAATAATTGAGAACTAAAGACACTCACCATATATGGCAGCACCTTACAGCCCGGCATTGCGTAACACCACCATAAACATTAAGTGAACTGGCAGAAGGAAGTAAAGGCAGAACATGAACAGAAACACGGTGTTAAAAGCAATAATGTCATGCTGAGGGTTCCTGCGTGATAATACAGGTCTCAAATGGAGCATGCCACACACACAACAATGTCTTCTATGGATGTTTGCCAAGCACCCAGGATTTATACAATCTGTGCTGCCACCTCAACTTTAATCAACTCATTTTAACTTGAATTTTATTTAAGTATTAGTTACATATTAGTTGATTTTATCCAAGTAATCTGGGCCTTTTCAGCCTCATTTTAAAAAAGTTATTAGTTATCAAATAGACATTTTATACAAAGAGAACATGTTTTTCAACTGGTGACTGTTACTCTACTTCAGATATTTTTTGTATTAAAAAACATAACCGCTTCTGAATAGAATTATTCTATTAAAGTAATAAATAAATAAATAAAGGGCCAATGAAGAGGCGCACACAGAGAAGACGGGGAGAAAGGACAGAGAAGGATGAGGACTCAAGGGAAAGAGACACAGACGGTGACACCAATCTTCCCCAAATGACTAACAGGACAATGAAATCCGTTTTATTGCACAGCCGCGTTCAACTATAAAAACTATAAATCCCAGGTGGCTGCTCTCACTCTTCCGTGATGCTGAGGAGCCGTTCTTTGGTTTGCCACAATAACGAATTTTGTTCTTAATTTATTTCAAATATTATAACAATAAGCAACATTTTTGAAGGCATTTCCAATTAAAATAATATTAGATATGACATAAATACACCCACATATAAAGTTAACTTTAATTTACACGGCAACGGGGGCAGAAATAAAGTGGCTACTGAGCAGAACAAAGGGAAGTTCTAGGCTTAGGTGCATGTTTTTTCTAAAAGTTCCCCTAATATGGATATTTGAAAAGTACGTTCCATGTATAGTGTAAAATTTAATCATTTTCCAACCCGCTTATTCCCTTTCGGGGTCTGCCGGTGCCTATCTCCACTGGATGAAACCCACGCAAGCACAGGGATAATATGCAAACTCCTTCCAGGAAGGCCACCGGCATGCCTTGAACCGGAAACCTTCTAACTGGAAGACCACAAGTGCGACCCACTGTGCCACATAATGTGTAAAATTCGTCATGATAAATCAAAACATACAGTTTGAGTTTTAAATGTTAAATCTTCTGTTCTTCTAGCTGATCCTTGAGGATGGATGAACGTAATCAAACTCCAGAAAAACTTCATTTTGTACATTCTGGCTTCATCGGGTCACAAAAACACTGTATTTGGAATGTAAGGAAAGGTTTTATTTTCTTTAGTCTAGAGTCACTGGAGCATGCGATCGTTAAAACCTCCACAGTGATTTCACACCACCACTCTGTTGTAGCAGATACAGTCATTAAAACCACAATGTGAGCTTAAAGAACCCGTCAGTCCACCTCCGGATCCACAGCTCTACAAACTTTCCCCAAACAAAGTAAATATTGTGTGATATAAACTGATGACATCATCATTGTGGGGTTGAAATTTTCACAAAATTTGAAATATCTTCCTGATATAATTGTGCAGCCAATTTTGTTCAGTTTTGACGCTATTGGTTGTGTGGGCTAATCTTCAGACAAACAGAACCGTGGTAGAAAAGCCAAGCGAGTGCCTAGTGATCGATCTGCAGAGTTCTCCGGTAACGATCCGAGGGAAACCGCAGAGCTAACGTTTAGTTCTAAATCTATTGTTTAATCTCCGGAGAACGCGAGGGAATCTTACCCCCGGGCCGTGATCAGCCGCAGCGCTTCTAGGTTGCCGTGGTAGGAGGCCCATAGCGTGGGTGTCATGCCATCCTCATCCGCCGCGTTCAATTCCTTCCTCGTGGCCTCCTTCAGCAGGTCCAGGTACCCGTCCCGGGCCGCCCGATGGTACTTGTCATTCATGGTGCTCCGGAGCCCCGGCCCCCATCACCGTTCGTTCAGCGCCCGAGTCCTGAGTCCCGAGCGGCGGACCTCGGGCTCGGGAGGAGTGGCCTCATCAGCGGTCACCGCTTGGTCCGGCTCCCGCGAGGAGGAGAACACCGAGAGCCTCCAGCAGAAGCGCCGGGGAAACACCTCACCCCCGGTTCTGTCGTCATCACCCAGGGAACCTGTGCTTCTTCCTCTATGAGCCTTACATAAACTATATTTTACAGTAAAGTAGCGCAGTATGTAAATTCATCACATTTGATTTCCCTTGGCACCTCATCAGGACCAGGAGTCGATGTTCAAACATTTTGCAATATCTGAGGCGTTGCTTTTTGTCAGCAGCTCTTCCATGCAGGCCACTTCTGGTCAGACATCTCCAGACAGCCGGGATGAGCCGGATCTGCCAGTTGTGAGCTGACAGCGCTGCTGAACATCTGTTTTCAAAGATCGACTTGAAGCGTCTGCATCTGCTGCACAAATTTCCTTGGTCAACCTCTGTGTCTTGGTAGCAGAGTTCACCTAGTCTTAAGCCTCCTTCGCAGGTGTTTCTTTTCCAGTTCATGATGGGGTTTCAACCTTCGCGTGACATTGATGATCATTAGTTGCTGTTTGTTGGATCAAACACCTGACAATAATCCTACAAAATCCTTGACTTTGTGCAAGTGTAGCTCTACGAATTGTATCTAGTTCTTCGGAGAAGGGTGTAACACCAAATATTGATTTGATTTACATTTTTCTTTTGTTCTCCAACCAGTGAGTAATTTCAATAAGGCTTAAAAAACCCTTAAAAAAGTATTAGATCTATGACTTAATTGTTTGAAAAAGTTTAAACACTGTTAGGCTCTGCCCTTTTCTTTACCATTCAAAAATGTTTTAGTAAATAGGTTTTTTTTGATCGCTTGCAAAATTTTTTACCAATCAGTTTCCAAATTTTCTAAACACGATTAGCACAACAGCAGACTTTTGTGGTCGTACCATTCACACGTTTCATCTGGTTTTCACACAAAATGCAGTCAGTGAACACATTTCCACAATGCTTTCATTTTCTTAACAGACAAGCTCCACCCCAAACAAAAATATGGATTGTTTTTGTAATATTCACGATTGTTAACACGCAATATCCCACAATAGAAAACACAATATTCAAAAGCTTCGATAGAGTGTGAAAACCTCTGTTTTTGAACTCATTTCATTGCAGAAGCAATCATTCCATATCATACTAAATAAACTCACATATACTTATATATTTTATTGTTATTTTTCATATACATTACTCACTGCGGACTTATATTTGGTAAATTGGGCTGATAACAGTCTGGCTTAGATTGTCATCTGTTTTTGCTTTAAATTACTTTTGAAGAGTTTGGAACAGGAACAGAAAAAGATAAAAAACTGTAAAAGCACTAGCAAGGGGCTCTGGATGAAGAGCAGGCCCAGTGAGAGGAGCAGAGAGAGCAGCAGGACCCAGGAAAGGGCAAGGTAGAGGTGCTAGGATGCGCGGCGGTGGCATTCCAAGGGCTGCAAGAACTGTAGTCACCTCATGCCGCTATCAATGACTATGTGATGAACCTCAGCCTTTCACTACGAGAGGCTGGTGAAGGAGGGCAGCCCAGTTAGAGGCGGTCAATGATTGCCTCCATTACAGATTATGCATCTTTCATCAAACCAGAGAAAAGTTTTGCATTTCACAAGGATTGTTTCTGTTCTTGATGAAATCGTGTGGTAGAACCCTGAAGATCCCAGAGATTCGATGCAGTCATTTTGTGCTTTTTTTTAGAGTTCCTCACCTCTTTATTTTTTGTTCTTCTGTTCTATCCAGCCGTGTTTTCTACTTTACTGTAAGGAGACAAAAATGAATGTGAAAAAGACATAGAGTTCCTATTCAAGAAATGTATCGTCAAATGAGTGGAGAGCTTTTCTTTCATAGAAATACCTATAAAACCCAGACAAAAAAAGTGATTGTAGTTTTTATAATGTCAGCAAAAGCCATTATTTTGAAACCTGCTGAATTTTGATTGGCTGCATGTACCTCGTGAAGTGAAAACTAATGTTATTCTTTGAAAGATTTTTTTCCATTTGAATGACATTTCAGTGTTTTGGTAAAGCCAGCGTGTGCAGAGAAATGAAGAGTTAGTATTTATTTAACAACATGTGTTTCTGAGAAGAAAATGATCTATTTGGCTAATTGTGTTTAGTAAGTGCCGGTCTGTGTTAAGAGTTTCTAGGAAAGTTTCTGAAGTATGGGTAAGAGCTTGTTAGAGATGGATAAAGGACTTTAGTTGCTAAAAGTCCATTTTTAAATATTATCAAAAAGCAAACTATTACATTTGGCAGCTGATGGACATCTTGGTGTTTTGGGGACCTGAACCCTCTGAAGTACGTTGAAAAAGTAAAGGGTTGTCCTTACAAAGTGGATCTTTTGTGAGGTCGAGAAGAGAACACTTCTCAAAATGGATGTGACGTGTCTGAGGGACAGTTGAACCTGCGGCTAGGATTTCCATCGAGCTTTCACATTTTGCAGTGCAGAGAAGAGTACGGGTCTAGTGAGAGCTGATAACTGCACCATTTACATCCCATTCCACGTGTAATGGGAAATATATGGACACTATTGGTTACGTAACCGTGTAAAATGTTTGTTCTGATATCAAATCTTTGTACACGACAAGCACATCGTTTCAGTCCTATATCCCAAATCCTGTGAAAACTCCTTTCTATTTAAGAGAAACAAAACTCTGTTGAACAGTGTAATGGACTGCTGTGTTCCTCGAATGGAGGCTACTGTTGGACTTGGTTTGATTGTGTTTGGTTTATGACGGGTGCACACCGTACAGTAGAGAACAGAACACGGCATCGGTGTGGATCACTCTCTCACAGATGCCAGCACTTGAAGATTTATCATTTGATTGCACAGTTGTGCTGGAGATGTCAGAGCTTGATCTAATGATGTGTGTTTGTGTGTGAGACAGGTTACACAGGCCCTTCGGTGTTGCTGCAGTAAATCAGTGTCACCACAGGAGCGTATAAATGCCATGAAGTGGCACGCTCCTCAGAAAGCCAGCGGTTCCTACTCATGGTAAGTCAAGAAATTCACACACACACCATCACCCTTGAGTCCCCGAAGCTAGTATCCACCTATAGCTGTGCTCGGGAACATGACGGATGGAAGCCTGAGGTGTTTTGGTCTTGGGGAAATCTTTCTTGAAACACCAGATCATTAAGAATTTCTGCTTTTCGAAACGCATGAAAGTATGTTTGCTTTGTGGTAGAGTGGCAGATCTTTGTGAAGTACAATGGCTTTATGTGTGTGGGGGGGGTTCTGAGGTTTTTTTGTGGCCACCAGATCTGGTCATGAGAGCTAAAACGCTGAGTGCTGGAATACTTCATTTTGTGTCATGTTTTAAATGAATTATGACCATTAAACTTCAGGAGGTGTCCTGGACTGATTCAACCCCAAGAGGCAGTTGAAACGCTCGAGGTCCACGCTTGGCATTTCATTTTCTTTCGTCTCTACTGCACACAGTCTGGACAGAGAAACGTAAAGACCCAGTTTAATAATGTGGCTGCAGTTCTTTTCATGAAGTTGTTCGGATGATGCTTCCTCTAAGATGGGGTCGATGAGAAAAGCCTGCACGGATTCTGATGAGAGAAACACTCGAAGGTTCCTTTGCATTGATCAGACGTGGGAGCATTAATGGCAGCTTAATCACAGACTAGAAAGCTGGACTTAGCATGAGTAATGGGCTCTCTCAGACACAAAGCAACAAAGCACCCGTCCATTGTTCTCCGGTATTTACTGTGATCTCAGGTGAGGCTGCAGATACTGCAGCGTTTCCCAAAAGCCACATGAGCCGAGTAAATACAGGCTCAATATTTAGAAAACAGAGAGGAAAACAGTGCCGTGGTAGCGTCGGTGACTCATGTGAGGGCTTGTGCTCTCGTACGTCCAACTACCGTCTCTCTGCACGTTGATGGTCAATAGGAATAAGATGCAGGCCAGATCAGATGGGGGCTAGACGCAAGCTGGGACACTAGAAGCAGATTGGCTGGATGTGGAGACGGGTTTGGGTATATAAACCTGTTCATTAGGGCTATGTGAACATAATAGAAGCTGAAGAGCTGCACGTCATCTCACACGGGGGATTCTTTTCCTGTTGGACTCACAATGACGATAACTTGGTAATAAACGCTGTCGATGCTGCTCGAAGATTTCTGCAGTTGTGATTTGATAGCGTGTAAAAATGAGAATTGTGTGTGCCATGCAGGGTCTAGATATTGTTTTTTACAGATCATTCGCTGAGGCGAAATGTGCTTTTTCCTGTAATGTTAAAGATGCAACACAGTCTAAAGTCTGTACGTCTCTCCTGCACTCAGCTCTACAATCACCAGCAACATGACAACCAAGGCAGAGCTCGAAGCCATCGAGAACAAAATCTCCACCATTCAGGTGAGTAAATTCATCGCATGTATTTCCGTCGCCAGCTTGGGGGTGGATATAGCTTCCCGTAGTTTATTGAGATGCTGTGTTCTGTTTCTTGTCTTGTTTTCAGACGACAGATGCTTAGTTGTGTGCACTGTTGTGTTAAAGAATAAATGAAAGCATCTCTCTCTCTCTCTCTCTCTCTCTCTCTCTCTCTCTACGCAGGTGGATCACTCTGGGTCGATCTTCGGCCACAGCAGCGGTAGGCAGAAATCTACAGAGAAGGGCCGGAACTGGGGCTGGCTGCTGTCGGGCTTCATCTCTCTGAACATTCTGCTGCTGGGGATTGCTATAGTCAGCGGGAGTGTCTTCAACGCAGTCCAAATCTCATCCTCACACCTGCAGATCTTCCTCATCCTCCTCGTCATCCTCAGCACCATTTGGATGATCTTCTACCAGGTGCACACGTCTCGAGGGCACCACGCTGTGCTCTACAAGGACAGCCACGCTGGACCCGTCTGGCTTAGAGGTACGGCTACACGTTCATCTGTCTCAGAACACGAGTCAGGGTCACAGAGAGGGGCACCAGGACTTGAGAATCACTGCAGTAGAAAAGAAATGGTGGACATGCTGGTTTTTCTTACAAATGGATAAAAATGTTTTTTGGTTTTGATTAACCTGAATTTTAGTCACAACAATAAATTAAGACGTCAGTTAATTTTTTTCATGTTGTCTGCTTTAAAGAAAATGCATTACAGTTTTGTTTATCAAGCAGTCAGTACGACTGTGTACAGTGTGCTTTTAACTAAAGTTGAGGTTGGTTCATCTTCATTTATTTAATGTGGTCTGTTATAATTTTACAACAGTTTTATTGTTTAATTGTGAAATGTTTCGTTAGGCACTTCTTGTGCTCAGAGTACGTTTGTGTGTAGCTTTTTTAAAAAAGCGAAAACAGTTGCCAAAATCGCAAATAAAATTGTGATTGCGATATGATTATTTGGTCCTTATTGCACAGCCTTAAAAGCGAAACACAATTTAGAAATGTTTATCTGTTAAGAAACCCAAAGCAAAGGCTACGATGCTTAAAGATCCACAGAGTGTGACAAAAATGTTTAAATACTGAGCGAGAGCGCACTTCTGTGCAAATGAAATCTGGAGAAGAGAAACCTTGATGCACCTCTGGCGTTTGGTGCAGCATCGATGGCTTTTTCTGTGGTCATTTATTTTACACTATTACCTCGATAATTTGGGTGATGCTGATGTTTTATTTCTCAGGTGGCTTGGTGTTGTTCGGCATTTGCAGCGTCATCATGGACATCTTCAAGATCATTTATTACGTGGGTCGAATTCACTGCGATTCTCCAGTAAAAATTGCCTTTCCTGTGGTGCAAGCTCTGTTTGTTATCGTGCAGGTACCTCCAAGCGTTACATGCTCCTGTTTCTGTTCTGCTCCTGGATCCCGTATAAACCGATCTTATTCCTCTTGCAGACATATGTGCTGTGGGTTCATGCAAAAGACTGTGTCCAGATCCAGCAGAACATCACACGGTGAGTCGTCGCTTTCAAATGAAAATTGAAACTCGTCTCTTTTTAAATAACTAGCTTTAAATAAATGTACAAAAAGAAAAACTTTGGGTCTTGCTTGTCAAAATTTAAGCTATTTATTTGTTGTTCCACCAAGTTTTGCATTCAGGCTTTTAAAGCAGATCTTGTCTCCACCATGTTCTGATGCAGCGATATAGACCTAGGCGTTGCTAGGGTGAACAGTTTGGTTGCTGCGGTCTGTTCAGTGATATCCAGGGTTTTGATGGTATTCTGTTTATTGTGATGCAGTGGTACATGTTGCTATTGAACGGTTGCTAGGGTGAACCAAATGTTTGCAGCACTGGTTTGGGAACAGATTAGCTAAAATGACCTCCTCCTTGCAGCTGTGGTCTGATGTTGACTCTATCCACAAACTTGATGGTATGGATGACGGCGGTGACTGAGGAGTCGTTACATCAAACGGTGCCTCCAGGCGAGCCTTCGACCAACGGTTCGGGTAACGACGGCTACGGCCTCAATGGCACTCTTCTTCAAGGTGATTGCTTGTGCTTCTCTCCAGTATCTGAAATCCTGAGAGACTAGATTTGCTGCAGTGAAGTGCAAACATGGAATTGTCTCCGCAGCCGGTCAGAAACCTCTTGATCGGTAATGTTTTTGCAGGTCGCGCTGCGGCGAGCGACTGCGAATGCATCCACAACATGTGCGATATCTTCGAAAAGGCCTACTTCTACCTGTACCCCTTCAACATTGAGTACAGCCTCTTTGCCTCCGCCATGACCTATGTCATGTGGAAGAACGTGGGGCGTCAGGTGGATGAGCACCACTCCCACAGCTTGCGCTTCAGCCTCTGGGATGTTCTGCTGGGCCCCATAGCAGGCATGCTCATTCTGGTTGCTGGTTTGGCGACGTTCGTTGTCTACGAGGTGGACATCGCCAAGGATGACCCCAAAAAGAAACAGGACGCTTTGATAATGCATTACATCATGAATATCGTGGCCATCTTGCTCATGGCAATCGCCTGCTTGATTGGCTGCATCATTTTCCGCATTGACAAAAGGGAGCAAGTGTCGGGGAAGAATCCGACACGCAGTCTGGATGTTGGACTCTTGGTGGGGGCCTCCTTAGGGCAGTTCCTCATCTGCTACTTCACCATAGTGGCCGTGTTGGCATCGGGAGTGAAGGGGTACGCCAATGGTCTCAACCTAACCAGTTCCATTCTGACCGTGGTGCAGTTGTGTCTGCAGAACGCCTTCTTGATAAAGGGTCTCCACCGGGAGCCTTTCCAGGAGCTTGTCGGACCCACAGTGTTTGCAAACATGCTAGCAGTGCGGGAGCATGAACTGGAGAGGCGGAGGAGCACCATCGTTTCCACCCATACGCTGCCCATTCCACTCACTCTACTGCACGGCGACCTGTCCTGGAAGAGGAGGCTCCTCAAGGAGATCTGCGCCTTCCTCCTGCTCTGCAATATAATCGTATGTAGCTTCTCTTCTTACTTTAGTCTTACGATTCATGCTTTTAAATAAAGCAACTTCACTTTAAAAGTATATTTCTGCTCAATAATAGCTTTACTGTAACACTTGTAAAAATAACCAAACTCTAACCGATAAGTGAAAGGTGGCGAACTGAGCAGAAACGTGGTTTTCACGAGGAACTGTACAGAATTAGGAATGAAAGATTATTTCAAGTGCCCTGAGTTGCAGACCAGTAGATTGCGGTGGTTTCTCCCTCCTGTGGCATACGCAAAGCTCTGGCTTCACTCGTACTAATCGCCATGAGACACGTGAAGAGGGCTGCAGACCGGATCATATGTGACGGAACAATGAGATGCTGACGAGGCACCGCTATTTAGTGATACACACCTCCACATCTGTAACGTTACTGCCTCAGAGCTGGATTCAGACTCCCATAGGTTCAGGTCCCATACGTGAGAGAGAGATAAGTGGATGCTCCGGCTCAGGGTGTACAGGTTGGTTGTACCCACCATCAGAACCGGTGCAGAACAGAGTAGCTAACGTTCTTCACGAGGGTTAATTAGCGACAGGTTCTTCAGGAAAATCCACATTTGTACAACACACACGTGCATTTATTAAATCACATGATAACATTTTAATATAAAAAGCAGTAAATCTCTATGAACCGCGTGCTGGTCGTGGATGTCCAATCCACCCGCTCTCCGCTTTAGAGCAGGAATATCTGTTGAGATGTTCGGTGTGCGCCGTGCTGAGAGCAATCAGAGAAACCTGGTGAGAACGCTGTTCCCTGACGCTGTGTTTCGTGCTCATGCAGCTCTGGATCATGCCAGCGTTCGGAGCTCGGCCTCAGTTCGACAACACCGTGGGTTCAGATATCTTCGAGTTCCAGACGTGGGCAGCCGTGGTGAACATCGGCATGCCCTTCGGGATCTTCTACCGGATGCACTCGGTGGCCAGTCTCTTCGAGGTGTGCTTCACTTCCTGAATGCAGCTTTGTACTGTTGGACATTTGTAGAGTTTATTTTTTGTTCGGATGAAAAGGACACTTTTTTATATTTTACTACAATTTAATTGGAACGCTCAATGTTTGCGTATGTCTGTGTGTGTTTAGAGCTCTGTTCCATGGTGGACTCAAATCTTTCTGTGTGTGAGCGATGTCTTACCCCTGTTACAGCCATTACACATTGTATTTTCAATGATAAGATAATGTAATTGTTTTTTTTACAATGCGTATTGCTGATCTTTGATCCAATATGTGTAGTGCACTTTTGGTTTAGTCAAATACAGAGTAAAATAAATGATTGAAATCGCTTAAATGAAATAAAGAACTAAACTTTCCTGCAGACAACTTTAAAAGCGTTCAATTCGTAAATTGTTGCATTAAATGATTGCATGTGCTGTTAACAACTAACAATAAATAAAAATAAGCTTTTGTCAGTTTAATCTAAACTACAAACGAACGGTAAATGACAAAAACATAAAGTTATGACAGTGATATTTAAAACATCTCTTAAAAGAAACGTAAAAATAAAGTTTCCATGATTTTCAGCTGACAAAGTGAAAAACTAAATGTCTTTTTACAAGAGATTTACAATCTTTAAAACAACAACTGAAAACGAGGTCGTGTGAAAACGAGGTTGTGTGTAATCGCTTCAGAATGAAAGGGAATCAGGAGTGCTTGTTAAAGTCTGGTGTTACTGATGTGTTTCTGATCATTTCCACTCGAGAGAAGAGTGTGTTCCATCACGTCTATTTATTTATTGCTGTTTTTACTGCAATTATTTCATGTTTATTGTTTTTAAGCTAGAGATCTTGTTGTGAAGCACACAATCACGCCACGCATGAAGGAAATCACTCACTGCTTCCTGTAAATATATTCTGAATATATGCACAAACATTAAAATACAATTACAAATGCAGCCTCTTGTTTTCTTTCACACACTCTGATAGAAATGCTTACAGGAATTACGCTAAACAGTACTTCTCCATACAGTCCTATGCACATGAACAGATTCACATGAAGCAATCTGCAGAAAAAATCCTTCTTTTACACACAAATCTACAAACAGCTGCTCCGCTTGCAACAATCAGATGCTGAGGATTCTTTTATACAGACACTCTTCGGGAAATTAAAGATATGTGAGCAGTGCCCATTGAATGTCCCACAAGTTCTTAAGATTCTGCAATGAAAAGGGGCTTCCCGATATTCAATTTACAGCACAAATAAAGTCGTGGAGAGCATGTTACGGAAGATCCCTTTCAACCATGTGTCACAGTGAGAAATGAGCCTGCCACGCCCCCTGCTGGCTATAAATACCAGATTCTTCAGGGGTATCCATTAGGGATGCCACAACACTGTTCGGTACGCCATCCTCGCTTCAATACGCGTTCGTGAACCTCTGTTTTACAGTTCCTTTTTAAATAATATTACTGTTTCAAAACACCTGGCGAACTTTTTGATTACAGATATGAAAGCATTTCTGGAGCAAATAACCAATCAGCGAGCGCTAAAGTTAGAGGAGGGCTACGGTTTGGAAACATTGTGTCTTTGCTGTGGAATATGACAAAGACGGAAAAAGAACGCTAAACAAAAGTGTCACGGTGTGCGTGCAAGCACTGCTATATCAGATGCGATCCTGCAGAAGGAAACACAAGAAACAGCAGCAGCACCGTCCGCCAGCGGATTCGAGCGAGATAAGTTCTGTTCCACTCGCACATACGGAATGCTGAAGCACTTGCTACGTTATTTTTATATTCTTTATTTTTAAAGACGTATGTTGATGTTTGATTCAGCAAAATATAGTTAATTCTGGCAAACACCTATTTTTCTCTCTCTTTGTGGGATCTACACAAAAGATGAATATTGTGCCAAGTCCTCAGAACTGAACCAAAGCCCATGGTTAAAAACCAAGCTACGTAACGAGCCGTGAGCTTTGTGCTTCCCAGGTCCTCATCCACTGATCCCAATCCTTATGGAAGGGTGGGACCCCGGCATACACACGACCACTGCCCTTCAGGCACAAGCTAGGAACCATCTGTGAGTCCCGGCTGGAGCATGATGAAAGCATTGCCTCATAAGGACAATCCTTTATTTCAGAAGCGAGGTGGCTGCCTCATGGCACAGCTGTGATAACCAGAGAGTTGAAAGGCTGCCAGCACTCAGCTCCGTAGAAGTTACCAGAGACACCCTCTCCACCGGACTGCATGTGTAGGGGTTGTATTCTTGCACAATCTCGTCTCTACAGTCGGAGGACGCAGTCTTTCCTGTCGCGCTTCTCCTGGTAAGTCACTGGCAGTTGTTAGCCGTGACTGGAATACAGTGTGCTGCCACTCTGAACAGTGTTTTATTTGTTTGTTTGTTTCCGTGTGTGTCTGCTTGCTGCAATCGTTTGTTTCCGTTTGCAGAAAGATGGGTCTGTACGTAGAGATCCAGATTCATCTCAACGCGAGTAACACTTACTTTTAAACAACTTTCATCATCGTAGATCGACGGATGTGAACTGCCCTTAAATGCAGAATCGTTTTGCCGGCGAGAGATTCATTTTGAGAAGAGTTTTAAACCTCATTAGAGCCATGAGTTACTACTGAGAAATAAAACCCCTTTACAGCGACGCCATCGGGATGAACAGCACATGATGGTCTCACAGGAAGGATAAGACTCTTGGAGTTGGTTCTTAAATAAAGCGCTCATACTAAACAACATTTACTGGTTTCAAAGCCACTGCTTTCCGGTGCTTATAGCATCTTCCCTCTTTAGATGCAGCGATCCACATTAAGAGTTACTCACAGGGTGAGGCTTTATTTTCAGCCTCTCTCTCGGAAATGTTCACCCAGCGCTTGGCACACGAGAGCGACTGGCATCACGGGGAGTAGGATAATGAGGAGCAAGAGCAAAACCGAACAAGGCTTTTCTACATCCTTTGAATTTCAAAGAGTCGCACGTCTGTGTCGTACCAGACGGGAGGATCCACGTTCCTGCAGAGAGAGAGAGAGAGAGAGAGAGAGAGCATTGCTAAATATCTCCAGTAGAAACTTCTATTCACCTGCTTTCTGAAAACAACAGAGCCACAAATTAAACGCCAAGCAAACATGTTAAAAGAAATCTGGTATTTTTACAATCATTTCAAGATATTTGACAAAAAGACAACGCTCAGTTTGAATTCAATGGAGGAGCTAAAGCAGAAGTCCAGCGAAAGACGAGCCTTTGCAGACTGCTTCTGAGAAGTGAAGTTGATTTAGTGAGGAACGAGGATCTCTCCATCCTCACAGAGGATAAAAGCACGCTTCACTCTCACTTGGAGCGGGAGCCTAAACTTTTGCATACCGAGAGCAAGGCTCACGAGACAGGTAAGAGGCGGGAAAGAACATGGAAAGGTGAGCCTGAACCAAGGGAGGGACCAGAAAGCTCTTGCTCCTCCTAGACAGGAAGCGGAGGCACGTTTGCACAGAACTTTACCAGCCTTGACCTCTACCAGTCACACCCACCTTCCTGTATTGCGGAGGAACCTTCAGGACATAAACCTTCACTAAAGAGGATATCACTTGGACATCATTTGGGCCCATTATGCAAACCCTTCATGCCGTTAAATAAGGAGATGTACAAAGTTATGCAGATGAAATGGAACCCGAGAAAGGGAGTGGAAGAATGTAAAGCCATGAGGGGGACCGTTTTAAGTGCTTCAAAAACTGTCTGTAATGGAACATAACTGGGGATGTTCATGGTGAAGAAGAGCAAAATTGGGGACCACCCGGCCGGGCTGCCGCTTAGTCACCAGTGAGTGAGAGCCAGCAGGGGGCATTCACAGATGGATTAGATGCACAAGACTCTGTTTGTAAATTAGGCTAATTTTATGCCACGCCCATTTCATGGAGACCAGAACACAGGAGGCATTGCAGTACAGGAAGTCCTGAGATCCAGAAGAAGGAGTTCAGGTGTATTCTGGCAGGAAATTGAGAGCAGACAAAGCTCTGGAAGCGACTGAATCAAGAATGAGCAGAAGGTGCTGGTGGGGTATGTAGCCCAGCAACCAGGGTTGTCCAGCGTCTCGTCCAGGAGGAAGAACAAGCCAGCAGGATGGTAGGAATGGGACAGCATAGAACATGGAGAAAGAAGACCTCCATCGCATCAGGTTCTTAGTCAGGGTCGTCTTTGATGTTCTACCCAGCCCAGCCAACCTCAATTCTGGGGAAAGACTGAAACACCAGCTTGTCTCCAATGTTCGGGGATCCATGAGACACTTCCTCAGAAGCTGCCCGAAGGCACTTGGAGACGGGCAATACCGTTGCCGCCACGACAGTTGCTGATTGTTTAGCCACTGCCATCAGCACCAACAAAGGTCACCATAAGCCATACTCTTCACATTCCTCAAAGCTGGAGAGAAACCCAACAATCATCCACGGGCAGATGTTGGTCTCCTCACCACCAGCACCGAATGGCAGATGGAAGTAGACCTTGAAAAAGGTCGCACCTAAAATAACATGGCTCCGACGTAATCATCCTGTCAGACTCCACCAAGCAGTGGATTATGCTGTAACTCAACGGTGCCCTGGGAACAGCGTATGGGGGAGGCCAATGAGAGAAAGCGGGTCAAATACCAGGAGCTGTTGGGAGAGTGCAGACGGCAGGACTGGCTTACAAGATGCAAGCCTCTGGAGGTGGACTGCCGAGGTTTTGTGGGTCGTTCTCTCAGCTAAAGGTTTACACTGCTTGGTCTCACCGGAACGGCAGAGAGGAAGACCATCAAATCCATCTCAGAAGCTGCAGAGGAAGCTTTAAGGTAGCTATGGGTAAGGAGAGCAGAACTGTGGAGGAACGCCGCTGGGACACAGGGCGGGGTCTGATGAATCCTAGTCAGGTTGCCTGGACGAAGGTTTCCTGGATTCATCAGGTGTTTTGGGTCTTCCGACATCACTGGAGAGGTGTCCGAGCATTGAGCATCGTGAAAAGCCAAATTTTGGATATATTGATCAGAGAATTATTGAATCAGGAGAGATTATTTCATAGAACAGTGATGAACTCTTTTCAGCCAGATGTAGATTTAGTGTTTTCTGTGCAGAGCTTTGTTTTAGTATCAGGTGATGAAGCGGAGACTGACCGCAGGTAGATGACTCCCCACATGTACGTGCGGAACCAGACAGCAGTGCCTGCGTTGGCCTGATATTTGCGGATGAGGATGGGGTGAGGCACCGGCAGCAGCCCAACCAGAGTCCCATGCTGGAGGAACTTCAAGATCTCAGACTCGTCCGTCAGACCCCTGCCATACACAAGATTTAGAAAATGTTCAATACGGGTCTACCATTTACGCACACACAAAAACAACATGTACACAGAGATTATTGTCCAACATGCACCAGGTAGAACATCAGAGAAGCCGATGAAGAACACGGCTTCTGATTATATTAAACCATTGTTGTGTTCTGCTTCCTTCAGCCCAAGATCAAGTGAAGACCCTTGGTTTTCCTTTATTCCCGTAAGCGCTTTGTTCGCAGTGACTTACTTGTCGATGCAGATTTTCTCCACTTGTGGAACCAGGACCTGCAGCAGGCGCATGATGGTCTGCAGAGGAAGTTTGCTCTTCCATGACAACACCTGCATCACAAGAAACATTCTCATGAAACCTCTGAAACACTTTGAATTTTCACATGAATCTACCTCCGTCCAGAAGAGCGGAGCACATGAGATTGTACGGCAGTGAAAACATTCACATTCTGAGAGTTTGCAAAAGAATAATTTGCTCTGGACATGTATGAGAAGGTCATGAGAGAAACACCAGACGTGGGCTTTAGATTCTCCAACAAGCCCCACATAACAAAGGTCTCATGGAAATACGGAAACGCTGAGAAAAAAAATGCTAGCAAAGCTCCCGCCCCGCCCTGGTCACACAGGACGAACAGCCCTCAAGCACCTGAGCGATATCCATCACTAGAGAGCCGCAGTAAATCCACATTTCCATACATCATCTGTTAAAAGCTTTCTGTTTCTTACTCATTCTGCTGCCGGTGGGTTATATTTGTGACATAGACGTTTTTAAAACAGATAATGCTAAATAAAAGATTGACCTCTGGAATAAATAAATTGTACTTCTTGTTATCTGGACCGAGGGTCACTCTCATCATTCTGGTACTTTTACACGAGGCTTACCACACGTGTGCCTCTCAGCGCTCCGGTGTTACTCTCTGACATGAATCGTTAACGTAAGCGTGTTCTACTGCAGAGCGTGTCTCGAGAAGCAGCAGTGCACAGCGCTCCTCACCCAGTCTGTATTGGGGCTCCAGCGGCAGGCAGAGGTGGAGCAGCTGGACAGACGTCTGCGTGCCATCTCCGCCTCGGTGTAGAACACATCCTTAGAGAGAGAGAGAGAAAGAGAGAGAGACAAGAGTGAGCAGAAATTTCAAGACAAACAATGAGCCGTTATCAACCTCATCTGACCTCGCTCTCTCTCCCGCCGAGGGACTCTGTGTCTGCAGCCTGGTCCTCCCCGGGTGTCTGGGCTGAATGTGTGTGAGGCACTGCCACCATGGTGCCGTCTTCTGAAACCTGGGACTTCTCTGTAAGCTTGTCGATTCCTGCAAAGTTAAAGAACCTCTGAGACTCCACAGATACCATGAGCACTACAATGTTAATGCTGGTCAAAGTCTCTGAGTGAGAGGGCATCTTAGGGCTGCTCGGTACGGGTTCACAGGGGCACCCTTTCTGTTTACTGGCAGGGAAAACACAGACTACTTCATCATCAACACTGTGTTTTGGTTTGTAACAAATGCTAAAATCATTCTGAGCTGGAGTAGCAGCCTGAACAGCATGCCAAAAAACAGGTTTCAGTTACCTGGCATTGCCATAAGGCTGGCCTTGAGCGTGCCAGGCTCTGCGGGCACAGCTGGATGGGATCCCTCCATGGACACAGTCTCCTGCGAGGCAGAGCGAGAGATGGCATCTGGAGACTTCTTCTTCTTCTGCAGGGCTTTCTGGATACTGCCAGTGTCCGTGGGCACATTTGCAAGCTGCTGGAAGACGTTCCGCTTCCGGATAATGGCATAAACCAGGTTACAGTTGCCTAATGAACAACACAAACAAACATTAGCCTGAGCCTGTAACTCGGAATTTAAATTCCACATCCATAAACGCTTATGTTTTCCTGCAGAAACATCTGACCCTGAAGAAGGGAATAGAGGCTCATCCACTATAGGGACCAGTCACTCAACCTACATATAACAGGCCAATAATCCACGTTCAGCCTAAGGGTCTGATGGGACAGCACGACTGACCACTTGAATGACGAGTGCTTGGAGATCCTCTGCCATATTAATAGAGGTCAGGGAATTTAATCTCCACTAACTCCAAGGGCTTCAGCAGGACTACGAACAGAAGCTTGGAAGAGGGAGGTCACGGTGGCGTAAATCTTCAGGGTATTCACTTCAATGTACAGAAACCGATCTATTTTCAGCGAGGGCCACATTAGCATAATGGCTGTCCTCAAAGGGCCAGATGTCACTTGTAAATGTAAAACAATGTAATTGAATGTAATGCAAAATAAACGTTACTACTCCTTAATGTTAAATAACTCATTATTTATAACTTATTCAAGTGACAATTCAGTTGCATAGAAACAATTGTATGCTTGTTATTCTAATATAAATCCTTTTGATTTTTGTCAGCTTATGAAAACCCACATAACTCCATTAATGAAGGATCAAATTGCCTGAGTGAATAAAGAAAAATAGCATTTTTGCAAATTCTTTAGCAAAAAAAAAACCTCACAGACTGAAGACGATGCATATCGATCATCATCTTTTATCATCAGGCTCAAGAAACCGATCACAGATAAACTATTAGCTGTGACCATTTCACATCTTGAAATGTATTTTAGCGTGAGAAATCGGAGATGTGGAGTGAGAGATCACTCAAATGCAATTCAGTCTTACGTTCAATGTGTGGGAGTTGGGAGCTCTGCAGTTTCACTTGTGTGAAAGTTTTGGATGCGGAAACACCGTTGCGGCTACCTTAGGCATTGTTGGAAATGTAGTTTTTTTTTTGTTTTTATTTTTAGACACTCAAAACTTTTAAGCTCTCGTGGCCCACATTGAGTTTCACACATGTGCTCTAGAATGTTTGTCTGCAGACATCTTTTCCTGCAGACTATTTTTCTGTTTCTAGTTTTTCTCCAAGTGGGTGGTACCCCATGTTCTATCTCTATCTTCAGACTGCATAGTCGAACCCAACTGCTCCATGCTTTTATTGCCTAGTCATCATGAAAAATGGCTCCCTGGTTTAAGAACGGTGTGACTTGCCATCAAACTGGTACTGGATGATGTTGTTAAAGGCCTCAAGGAGAAAGAACACCAGGTGGTGGTTCTGCGGTGCAGAAAACAGGAAGCAGTTTGTTGAAAAGGCCTCCAGCAGATGCAGGAGCTTGTTCGCCGCAACCATGGACAGACTCTTCAGGTACGGAGATACTGGTCATGGGGGGCACAGGTGAACACAGGAAATCCGTCAAGAGCATGTGACGAACCAAACACAACGTACCGCTGCGATACAACTGTAATATTTCCATCTTCATTACGTCATAAAACATGATAATTATTCTATTCTATGAAATCTGTGTCCTCTACTCTAGTTTCACACTGCAAGAAGCACAAAAATGCACTCACCATTCACCACAATAGTGAGCAGGCAGTCATACAGCGGCTGCAGACGCTGGTGGCCACTGGTGATGATCTTATGGAAAACCTTCAGGAGGAAGATACAATAGCTTTCAGTTTCCCCAACTGCTAAACTCAACGCTCCTCTTTGTGCAGCCCACAGACGTTTCAGGGAGTCATGACACCCAGATTCCACTGCAATACAGCGCCCAGGTCCAGAAGAGTGATGGGGAGTGTAGAGATGGGCGTAGCGGGCGCTGACTGATGGTCAGTGAGGGGAAGCTGTTTACGCTTCAGCGATCAGATTGAGAGCGTTCAAACAAAAAAAAAAAACTACTCTGTGTACTCCTTGTTTATAACAGCGTCCGTGATGGGGTACATGAGTGAAAAAAAGAAATGAAGCCATTCACAGATGAACAAACAGCTCGGTGAATGTGAACCATTTGAGGGTTAGGGTTACACATCGCTCTAGAACTCACCACATAAAGTCAAACGGACCGATTTATCATATACGTCGAGATGCAAATAAATGATATTTAGCCCAGAAAAGAATAAGCAGGAGCTCACTCTCTAATCAAACTTCTTGACCAATCACAGATCACTATGAGAAAGGAACATTCTTCAACAGACGTAGGGTTTGCCGGCGTGGAGAAATGCACGTGAAAGGGTCGTACCACGACGAGCAGGTCGGCGTGTGTGCCCGTGAACACCGGGATGTCCATGGGGACGTGTAGAGAGTAGGGCTTGTTGAGACGCACGCCGAAGTTCCTCTCTCCACTCAGCAGCAGCAGAATGAAGACTCCGATGTGCATCAGACCCACACGAGCTGTGGAACGCAAGCACAGAATGTACAGGACATTTACTTACAGGAGCAAACATCTACTGATGAGTACGTGAGAAAATGTGATTTATAAACCACTGATTTCAGGTGCATCACAGTAAAACAATACACTCCACGTAGAATATAAGAACCGTCGCATTTAGAAAACATTCACACATTGCCATCGACTCCCCTGCTCATAAAAAATACCTCTTTAATCCAGTCATTCAATGCTTCAAAAACGAAGAAAAGAATGGTGAACTGGACCCTCGAGCCAGGACATTTGTTTGTGCTGGTCAGCGATCTGGTTGCTGCATTCCAGACCAGCTGAAGCCCCAAGATTGCTACTTTCAGAAGGGTGCAATAGAGAGCCTTACAATAATCCAGTCCACAAGAGATAAACGCATGTGTAGTGGTTCCCTTGCATTTGGCTATGTAGCACAGCTGCCAAAACCTATTCCTGACACCTGCGCTCCCCAGTTTAGCCATGCTCCGATCCGGCTAACAGAGAACACCTGGGTTTCTGAACTGAGAGGAGACCCCCAGGGACCTGCGTTGGTCATTTTCAGTGTTCGGTTCCTGGAAAAGTGTATTTAAATGTTATTAATGAGCTGAGAAACGAGTGAATCTGCAGAAGAGACAGGGGAACTCTTAACGACCTGGTGCAGGTCCGCTCACTCTCAGGTTTACAAACAATGAAATGACAGCACATGCGAGCTTTGATGTCTGGCGTACACTCGTTTGTGTTGGCTTTGGTGGCTCCGAGTGAAGCACGAGTTATGTTGATCCCTCCAGGATTCACTCCACGGTGTTACCAATAGTGAAGATTTAACTTTCATGGACAGGAACGCTTCAGATGGACTAGAAAAAAAACAATGGATGGCGCCAACAATGGCAGCCGCGGTCAGATTCTCTCCACCATCTTGTCTATTGTCTGTCTCTAATGTCCCTTAAGTGGAGAGCATCCCTTGTACCACAAGTTCCTTGTGAATGCAAATGGACACTTGGCAATAAACATCTTTGTGATTCTGAAAAACCCAGCATGAATCAAGCATTTCACCACCCGGAAACAAAGCAGCTCCCCCGGAACAATTAACCCAGGCAGCTCCTGATGGGCACCTCTAGATGGTAACTGGTGGAAAGGAAAAAAAAAAAAAAAAAAAAGACACTCACACTGGTCAGCTCGGGCATCGTTTAGGTAATAGAGGATAGGCACCAACACGTCCAGCACATCACTGCTCTTCAACACAAAGAACAGGAATTTCTGTGGCACACAGAACGAGAAATATTACGAGGAGAAACTCGCAGATTCACTTTGAGATGGTTGGGAAATCTAGTTGAACGAGAGAACTTAACCTGATTTATGGCACGAACTGAGCCCGAGACGCTTTTCGGCACACCTGTTACCAGATAAGAGCTTGTGCGCAGAGTCCGGCGTGCAAAGATTGTTTTTTGACATGCTCTAAATGTGACGAACTGCAAAAATCCACATAAATTGAGCCAAAATGTGTTATTTTGCCAAATCTGATCAAATTAAGGTTAAACTTTACTGTTTTAAACAGTCAGACACAAGTGTGTGTAATTTCAACGTTTAAAGCAGCTAAAATATTGGCTGTACCACATTCCATTCATGTAAAGGCTAAGAGGTAAAAATCATGTTCTGGTGGTACAGGAACAGAGTTGAAATGCATTTGGCTTTTAATGAGCCTCAAAACCCTTTATAAAGAGCAGTTTTTCGAGGACAGAGCTTGGGATCAAGCCGCTAGGGCTGAAGGAAAGTGGACTGTGTGTTTTTATCTGTTGAAGACAACGTGAGGGAACTTTATTTCAAAGTTATGACAGAAACAGTGTTTTTATTGGGTCAATATGGTCAGATACAGTGTGCTTCCATACCCTGTAGACATCTATGGCAAATGTAATAGAGGATTGACCCTCTGACGCCGTACGAGCTCTGTCGATCCGCAGACTGCGTGAGACATGACCTCGGGCTCAGTGGTGTGCTGTCAGACTGCCGCGACAGACATGAAAATAGACAGAGGCTTGTTTCTGGCGTAGGAAGGTTTGGAGCCCGTTTAAGCAAAACAAGGAGCAAGCTGGTTTGGTAACATGCAATACGCTGTTAAATTCAAGAGGGAACCCTCCCCAGATGAGGCCACCCCCTAGGAGGATTAATCCCCTCTCTGCTGAGCGCGTCAGCTGCTGCCGTCTGAGCGTGAAACATTTTTTTCATCTTCAGTCCATTACTGGCAAACGATCATTTTAATTATAGGTTAATCTTAATTCAATTTGTTAGGATTTCCTGTGAAATCTTTATTTCTTTGATGGTAATTTCATTTTAATTCTATTGGTTCATTGCAATAATCACAGGTTCAGGTCGGGCCGATGACCCCTTTGATTTCCACAGACATTCAACCCTTTAACCCCTAGCATCCCGTCTTGAACTACGGGAAAGAGGGTTCGCACGAGAACAGTCTTCGGTTATTGTTCTATGTGCTTCTGTGCGTATGTCATAAGTAAACGAAACGGTAAAGGTTCGGGACCTCCTTCCTTGTTAGTGTTGTGGCACCTTGTTGAAGTCGCAGAGCTTCCAGAAAAGAACCAGCAGCTCCTGGTGGAACTGGATCTTCTTCGTGGAGTTGGGTAGGTAGGTCTGAGTCAGGGGGTTGGTCAGAAGACGTGCCAATCCCTTCAGTATGAAGTCGTAGTCCTGCAGACACATGGACACACCGCTCTGAACACAAACTGAGGGAAAGCATCGTGATGCAGGATGTGGAGCGCTCTCCTCACCTCCTCTCGGTGGATTCTGGACAGGTAATTCACAAACAGGTTGTTCGGGCCAGCAGACTGTGCGTCGAGAGAGAAACAGAGGGTCAGGCACACTGCTAGTACTTCTGTGCTGCAGAACCTGCTCTTCCTCCCTCCCTCTTTAACACACCCCTTAGCCCTAACCAAATCAGTTTCTGAGGGGTGGACCTTGTTTCCAAGTGAAATCTGGAGAACCCTAAAAACCAAGACCAGCACAACCAGACCAACAAATGCGTCGCTAGATTGACAGCAGTGATTCTGCCCAAGAACATGTGTGCGGGTGTCAGACGTTCATTTTAATAGTTTGTACGAAGCTTATCTTTCAGAACTTCCCGAGTGTGTCCCAGTTCATCGGGGAATGTTTAATACGTGAAAGTGAAAATATACGAGGAATCACACAGCACACAGACAGCAGGGAGCAAACACACCAGCAGAGCAGTGGCAGCAGAGCTGTGGTGCCAGGGGAGCAGTGGCTCGCTCGAGGCCACCGTCGTGATTGTCGCAGGTGAGAGAGTTAGGTTTTCAACACTCACCCCAACTATGACTCGAACCACCAAGCTTCTGATCTCCAGTCAATCTCCTGATACACGACTGCCCCTAGTGCATAATGTGCCCCTGGATGCGAGACATCTCACAGGCCACACCCGTACTTCTGATAGTGGCCACTAAATGAAAGCGCCATCCATTAACAGCAGAAAGATCCGGACCGCCAGCAGATCACAATAGTCTAAAACCCCAAACGCATCCACCCTCGATGGAAAGGGTTCGTCTCATGGAGAGAAACTTGCAACTTGCAAACTCCCTCTCAAGCTCAACTCACATTAAATTCTTTTTTCTTTGCTTGTTTGGACAGAACACGGTTTAAAATATTAAGGTTTTAAAATATAATTTCATTTAACTGTACTTTTTAATTGTTATTCATGAAATGACAAGAAGAAAACAAACGGGTTAATTAGTTTGAAACGCTATTAATGCACTGCAACATTTAATGGCAAATAAAGGATGATAAAGCAGTTCAGAGTTAATTCAGGACAACTGTTGATTTTCTGTAACATTAATCTGTTAAATAAAAATGTTTTATTTAACTTAAATCTGATAAATACCTTTTTTGTTTGCATTTGAACAGTGTTGAGCAAGTTACTTCAGAAATGTAATGATTACTACTTTTAAAAGTAATCAAAATACTCTTTTGATTACTGTATTTGTCAAGTAATTAGTTAAATTGGTGTTTAATAGTATTCATTTTATTTTTGCAAATTCAAATATCAATAGATGTCTTCAAATTTGATGCTTTAAATAATCAATAAAATAGATGATATAACTTTGGAGGTATTGCAGCTCTCTCTCTCTCTCTCTCTCTCTCTCTCTCTCTCTCTCTCTCTCTCTCTCTCTCTCTCTCTCTCTCTCTGAGTTAAAATCGAGTTAAAATAATCTAATAAAATGATAAAAACGGTGCTTCCACACGGGACATGTTCGTTTACCGTTCTTCTCCCGTCTTTTTCATATTCGAAAGCAAAATGTCACCAAACAGCAGGTTTATTAAAGCTGACTGTACCTCCTCTAGCACTGACTGGGGGAGCTCCGCTCTCTGCCCGCGCTCAGAGTCAAACGCGAGAAGTCCCACCCTCGTCTAAGCGCTCACTGATTGTTTATTCACACAAGGAGCAGTTCACTGACTGGACAGAAGTGCCCTTACCCCTGTGTGCGCCTACTCCAGACTGATACAGATCATCAAATTATAAACATGTGCTTTCTCTCAGGAACGCGACGGAAACTCATAGTTACTTGAAAACATGCACTTTAATTATAGTGAAACAAATAATTACAGTAACTAATAACGAAGTAATGCGTCACGGCTCAACACTCGTAAAGAATGATTGTTTATTAGTAATAATGATAACAAAAATAACAAAATCTTTCTGAGGGCAGCAAACTGGTCAGGGCAGGCCCTGTGTGTGTGTGTGTGTGTGTGCGTCTTAACCTCCTGCTCCTCGATGCTCGCAGACGGTGATGAGGGCTGCTGCGGGGCTCTGCCCTCCAGATCCAGGGTCACTATGAGGATCTGCAGCGCCTGCTCCACAAGTTGCTCACGATGGTCTGAAAACAGCAGGTGGTTGTAGGGGATCCCATACCCCACGGGGTCATAGGCACACACCACATTCAGCAGGGAGGTGAAAAGCGGCAGGGCGTGCCTAGAATAAGAGAACAGTGATTGCTACCCGTCAGCCAGACTCACACAAACACTTTCCTGTATCTGCGTTCCAGAGCGCTGCATTGCTGACCCCAGTCCAGACAGTCTGGGGTCGCTGCCATCTTTCATGGAGCAGTCTGCACCTCCTCCTTGAGCCATTTTCCTTTTATCTACTAATCAATTATTTGATTATAAAGCTCTGTGGTGCTTTCTCGTGTTTATCTCGCACACTGTAATGATGCGTCCAGGGCCAACTTGTTTCTAGCCAATCAGTGAGCTTAACAACTGACCAGTCACCCATCAACAGGAAGTTGTCACACTTTTGAATTGAGAAAAGGTAGCACCGTGGTCACTTTTGTTTGAAAACCTTGGCCATACCAAGGTAAATAAAGCAGGTTACCATTATGGAGCTGAAGTCAATCAGTGGCTCCCCCGTCAGGTCATTTCTGGCCGCTGCAAGGACAGCTCCAGCAACACGACCATGTGATTAAAGGTGAAGTGTGACGGCTCCAGATGCAACATGTAATAGAAGCTCCACGTAGAAGGCAAGGCAATAAGATGCAAACACTTTGCAAAAACATTTGAACCCGAGGCACTGGAGATGGTCCATCGATGCAGAACAGAGCATAGAAATGTGAGAGAAACCGTTTGTTTTAATCCATGTGTTTACAGTTACAGAGACTTCCACGCACGCCTGAAGGAGCTTGATCAGTCGTGTATGGTTAGAACTATACTGATTTCATGGGATGCCAGCCAATAATCAGTGAAGCTAAGCCCTACCAAGCAAATAAATCTCTCCGGAACAACACCTGCCTGGAAAACATGAATATTTCTTTCCACCGCTGAAATTTCAACGTGATCAAACGCCTCGAGTCGAGCTTTGCAAAAGGAAAACTATGGTATTAATGCCGTGATGATGGAAATGTTCGCGGCGTCTCCCCTTTTTGCCCAAAGTCTGCTGGAGATGAACACCTGAAGTGTTCTTTTCATCAAAGTGGACTTTTCTACCCCTGAGACCCACGGGCGGAAAAATGATGAAATAATTACAGTCAATTGTTCATTGTTTCATTTTATTAACTGTAAACAACATAACAAACAATGGAATACAAAGATTTGAAGGAAAATCTGCTTTTTACTCAACCGGAGAGAACTTTGAAAAAACCCTACTGAAGCTTTTCACTCTTCAAATGTCTTTATAACGACAATTTCAGTCGATGATAGGCTTCGGCCTGTACGCCACGTTTGCTTTGCACTGTACCAGGAGCACATCCATCGATGACGTTCCAATCCCGTACACATCTAGCTGCAGATAAACGATGGCTTTGTGACGTTGCTAAAAGGCAGCTGTTTGTTCAAGTGAATGCACCGTGTGTTTAGTTCCCGCTGCGACACGGTTGCTCTCCAGCTCAGATACTGAAGAGAAGGTACAAATGCTTCTCACGCTTCAAACAAAAGACCAAAGATAAGTAAAGAAGCAGCCGAGAGTGAGTGAGTGAGGGGGGTTAGTTCCCCAACTATACTTTACTGACGAGCTCAGGGCAGGACTCTACAAACAACGCTGGTATTTATAGCACGGGCGCATGTTTGCTAAAGTGGGTGTAGTGTGTGTGTGTGTGTGTGTGTGCGTGTGTGTGTGCGTGTGTGCGCGTGTGCTTGACTGACCTGTTCTCAGCGGAACAGAAGAAGGAGACCCAGGGGTTGAGCGGGCTGCTGTCTGAAGAGGGGGGCAGGTACATGGCCTCCGAGAAGCAGGTGAGCAGCAGCCTCAGCAGCTCCGCCCTGCACACAGTCGAGGGCAGAAGAAACACACATAAACTCTGCTCTGACTCTCATCTACACACAAAACAATCGAAATCTAGAAAAATCCCACAGTTACAAAGTCGTGCAGGGTGCTGCTCAGAGACCTGCGTTCCCTCATTACTAAAACTTGAGCAGTGGCCCATCAGTTAGAAGGTTGGTGGTTCGAGGCTCGCCGGTGACCTTCCTGGAAGAAGTTTCCAAGTTCTCCCCGATGCTTGCGTGGGTTTCCTCCGGGTTTCCCACACAATTCCCCAAAAAAGAATGCGGCAGGTTAATTGAATAATCGAAATTCCCCTTAGGTGTGAGTGTGTTGCCCTGGGATGGACTGGCGACCTGCACCCCCGATCCTCGCCCGATGTGACTTGGACTCCCAGCAGCCCCCGTGACCCCGAGAGAAGATGAATGAGGTCATACTGTTGTTTTTGTCCAACAGTTGCTTATAAGGAAACGCCTGAGTTCAATAAAAGCCGAGTTTAAAATACGTTTGGAGTTCAGTGAGCTCTTAAACACGCTCCCAATGCAACAGTTGTGTTCTGCGGCTGATGCTTCGAGGTTCAGTGAGTTTAACGCTGGTGGTTTAGTAATCTGTGACTGCTGCAGCTATCCGTGGCCGATCTGCATCTCTGGGTGGAAAACAGCTCCTGGGTTTTCTGCATCTGCTCGGTTACTGATTGAAAGCTCTCCCGTAGTGTTCCCAGATGCCTCCTAAAGCTCCTGAATTCATTCGAGACAAATTATTATTATTTTTTATTTTTTTTTATTTTGTGACATACTTTTTTCAATATGTTGTTCACATTCAACCAATTTTTTTGGGAAATGTGATTCTTTTACTCAAAAAGTCCCTATTTTTAATTAAAATCACTTTCAATCTCAAGAACTATGATGAATAGCGAAGAAGTGACTTCACTACGCCAAGACCAATCAGAGGGAAGGATTGCGTGGAGCGTCTGATTTAATTGGCTGATCGGATCTAGGGTTTAGGGTTAGGGTCTCACTTTTGAGAGAGAAGCGGTGGATTTCTTTTTTTCAGCTAAATAAAGCCTCGACAGAAGATCATGTTTCCAGGGAGCTGCCGACAGAAACGAGTAAATTAACAATTTTTGTTAAACGACTTGTGACCGTGTGACCAGATAGAGATGTTCAAGACAGCAACGAGAGAACAGAGAACTTTCCAGCTACTGGAGCTTCATCAGTTAGGATCTGCTTGAGGATGTGGCTTCACCTGTTGAGGTCCTGGACGTAGTTGAGCGGAGGTGACTGAGCAAAACCAACACCAGCCTCCCAGATGTACTCACAGCTGTCCAACGACTGCATGTCCTCCAGCGAGTCCTGGACACAGGTTCACAAGTGCTTCCTCAGAACCTGCACATGTTCTGCAGCTTCATCTCCATCATCTGCGCAGCGCTGGCTTTCCGCCATCCGCACATTCATACTTTTCAATGAATCAACCAATCACAGACCTCAACAATTTAAGGGTGATTTCGTTTTTTTCGCTGCAGATTAAAGAAGGTTTGCATTTCACACATAAAGAAAAGCTTTGAAATCAATTATCTGCATCGGTCTCATTTAAAAGATAGAATGTTGGAAGATACTCGCTCCTCTACACGGCACGCGGGGCATCATCGTGTTTCAGTCGGATGTGACTCACCGGTCGCCCTCTCCTGTGGCTGTGGACGGTAAAGTCCGGACAGAAAAGCAGATCGGCCAGAGCCAGGAGGAGAGACTCTGCCAGTGGACGTCCACAATCCTCCTCCTCCTCCTCCAGATCCTCCATCTGCACAGACACACAACCGCATCATCCTCCTCCTGTTCCACCAGCTAAAGACATCATCATCAACTTCGGTAACAATAGCCAGATCACCTTAATTAATCGAAAAGTAATCAACATTCAGAGCCTATAATCGATCAAATTTTATCCCTTGAACGGCACTACCACGTGGAGTCCCCGCTCCGTTTCCCTCAAACACGTCTCACTGATGATCACATTATAGAATAAATGTCCCCTCCCACAGGCTGATGCCTCTTACTGGAGGCCACATCACCAGTCTAGACCAGTGCATGACCAATGAGGTCTGCATCAACAGCTACAACTGTATTATCTAAATATTGGGCAAAAATATTCAAATCTTTTTACAACTCTTAACAAATCACTTCAAGGGAAGAGGACTGAAGAAGTTCTACTGCTGTGGAAGAACAAGGACATTCTCCCCAGGCACTGACCGCTGCTCTGGAAGTCCCAGGAACGGTGGACCAAAAAAAGCCTCTCCAGTCCTGGTCCTCAAAGATGTACGGCAGGATTCGGGTCAGCATTCGGCTGCAGTTGAGCACCATCTGCTTGTCCTTCTCAGAGGGACAGCCGGACTCTGCACCCTGCACTAGCTTCTCCACGGCCTGCACAGAGAAACACACAGCATCACATCTCTTCATCACTAGCGAGTGCGTGAGTATCTTCCGTCTGAACCACATTCTTATCCAGTTGCCTGATGGTATTTTTGAGAAGCATCGAATCCTTGCAATTTTGGTTCATTTCAAGCTCTAGTAAACCGTGCGACATCATATAAGAGTCATTGAAGCTCAATATCACACAAAACAAGCAGCACCTGTCACGTATCAGAGTGACGCTACACCCGCTGCGTAATATAAACCAGGTTTATGGAACCGACGCGGGACAACCACAGCAGTAATGATCCAAAGGGGTGATGATGGGAAGTTCCTGCTGCTTCCAGATGGATGCTCTTGGTGGAACAGGAGGGTGTTCAGAGGGGAGTATTAAGGGAGATGCTGCACCAACAGCTCGGTGAGCTTAACTCAGGGCCCACCGACAGGAACTCTCAAGGTAAGTCTTCTGGATCTGAGAAGCAAGCATAGTTGACGCTGATTGGAGGATGAGGTTGCAGGTGGATGCAGGTGATGGAGCAGAGATTGCTCAACACTCGCTCTCTTCCTCAGATTCTACTTTACAAACATCTTCAAATTTGACACAGAAACAGTCACAAAGTACAGAATCAAACACAAGACGTATCGATGGGTTGTGGAGGGTGAGGCGTGAACAGACCGACGTGGTCAGCTAACCGAAAACCACGGATGAGCGCCAAATATCCCATTTAAGCCATGCAACGTAACCAAAATAAAATGGTAAAATGGCTGAAACAATGAAAGGTGCTCAAAAAGCTTCAACACATCTTTCATTCGTTCATTTTCCAACCCGCTCATTCCCTTTCGGGGTCACGGGGGTCTGCCGGTGCCTATCTCCAGCGCGCATCGGGCGAGAGACGGGGGTACACCCTGGACACATCAGAAATATGTATATATCTGTCAAAGCTGATGTTAAAATTTCCCAACTGTGATACAAATAAAGGTTCTTTATTCTTAAACCAGAGAAATCTCACATTTTTGTGAATAAATATTTAAGGTTTCAAAACACAATGAACAGTGTGTTCTGTAAGATTAGGAGGATCATGTTATTTGTGTTAAAAGCCTGAAGGTGGGGGGGGGGGGTGCGTGAAAGGTTCTCGAGTTTCTAAAAACTCAATTTCCGTCAGGACGTGCTTCTACCACCAGCTTCTCATCATGTTTTCCTTCTGATGGGCACAGTCGGTCAGGGAGACCAGTGACTCGGACAGGAAGAGGAAGCGATGGCTGTTTCCTGCCACACCAACACCATCAAAATCACACAATAATTACTTCACAAAAGCCCAGTCGAGCCGAAACGGGTCCGTCTTAAGTCAACAGGTGAAGATGCTGTACCTTATAGCAGAGCGTTGCCAGGTTTGAGGGTGATTCCTCACGAACGGCTCTGATCTCAGCGGCAGGAACAAGTGCGAAAACATCCTGCACGTTGGTGGCAGGGTCTGCCCAAAACTGATCCCAGAAAGCATCATCTGTGGCTTCCACCGGCTGCAGAAGGAGAGGGATAATGGGAAAGCAGTCGTAAACTGGAGCCCATTAATTCTAAAAACATGCTGAAAGCTTCAGAATTTTCCAGCTTTCATTAGCTGAAGCTAGGCTTGTGACGAGCATGTTCAAGTTAATGTGTCATCAACACATCAGTTATAAAACAAATGCATGAATAAATTATTTAAAACAATAAATACATGCTTATATTTTCAGTTTATAAACATTTTCAGTCAATGTTCCACTTGTTGATTTTCTTTTACCCACTTCTTCCTTTTAAGGGTCCCGGCTCTCCAGAGAGAGTTTAGATTATTCCATGAACCGGACGCATGTTTTTGGTCAGGCACGGTGAGAACATGCCCTCAGGCTGGCCTCAAACCAGCAACCTTCTACTGAAAGGACACATTGTTACCGGCTGCGCTGCCCACCTCTTTCTCCTCTGCACCAGCAGAGGCATAGAAATCCAGGCAGCTTCGAAACAGCACATATCACACGATCCACTCTCTCCTGACGCCTGGTACTGCACTGCTACTGCAGGAACCAGTCTAGGGGCGTTTTGGAGGAATCATAACCCAACATACAAAGCTGCTCAGATCCGGACTCTCTTCTCAACGGTTAACTCCATCGACTTCCTTCAATGCTCTGTTCCCTTCTCCTTCCTTAAATAGAAAAGGCAGAAGGTCTACAGACGCAGCTCTGTCAGCTCCTGCTCATCTCTCTTCCTCAGAGCTATCTTTTAGAGTTTTCTCTCGTTCCTCTTCTCACTGTCATTCTGAAGAAATCCAAACCAGCAGCCTGTCAAATGGATTCTCTTTCAACCAGCCCAAAGTACCTTACTCTTAGCAGTCTATTTATGCTCTGGTCACGTCTGGGGTACCCCAGGGATTGTCCTTGGCCTCCACTGATTGAATCAGAATCAGAAAGATGTTTATTGCCACACACAAGGAATTTGTTTATGGTACAGGGGTACTCTCCAGTGTTGATGAAATAAATGTCACATCGCCGCACTGGCTCCCAGTCAAACAATGATCCATTCATTCATCCATTCATCTTCATACCCACTCGTTCCCTTTCGGGGTCACGGGGGTCTGCAGTGCACATTGGCGGGGGTACACCCTGGACAGGGCAACACACACATTTACACCTAAGGATTATGTTTTTGGAAACATACGCAAACACAGAGAGAACAGGCTACAGTGCTACCCACTGCGCCACCATGTTGCGCAGGTATATATATATATATACACATACTTTTAAAGTACATAACTTTTTTTACACAGTCTGCACGTCGCGATCAAGCAGAAGTGGGGCTCCTGAACCTCTGACTGTCCAGAAGCTCACTAGGGCTGGGTATCGAGTTCGGTACTTTTTTAAGCCAACCGAATCGTCTCGATACTACCAAGTATAGAAAAAATCATTTTCGTTTGATACCAAATTTCGATACCTAAGGGTATAATCTTGTTAACGTCAGTGAGCTATAAAACATGTGGCATCCTTAACGTGCCCGGATCAAATGCTGGTGATAGGCTGCAGCGAAGTTGCCTTGAAAATCACGTTTACGGCGCCTTCCCCACTCGCTCAGAGCTTGTCAAATGTGAACCAAGATTGATGGCAACAGCCTACAATGCAATATTTGTAAAAAGGTTATCGCGTCCAAGACTGACAACACGTCAAATATGAAGATCACGCCGGTGCACTCATCATCCTCATCCTCTCAGTATTTTCCTGACTCAAAGTCTCCAACAAAATGCCCACCACAAGCGTCGTCCTCCATGACTGATGAGGATACCGGCGCGATGGCTGCTCAGACAGGTAAACAGTCATACAAAATCAGCTAACTTTTAGCGCTTCATGCTTGTGTACAGTTTTAACATGCTTGTTAAAAGTTTTGAGTGTCAAAAAAAAAAAAAACTAAAACAAAAAAACTACATTTCCCACAATGCCTTTAGCTGCAACAATATTTCCTTATCCATACTCACGAGTAAAACTGCAGAGCTGCAAACTCTCACACATTGAACGTAAGACTCATGCATTTGAGTGATCTCTCAAGCCTCCGATTTCTCACGCTAAAATAAATTTCAATATGTGAAATGGTCACAGCTAATAGTTTATCTGTGATCTGTTTCTTGAGCCTGATGATAAAAGATGATGATGATCGATATGCATCGTCTTCAGTCTGTGAGGGTTTTTTTTTCGCTAAACAAATGACAAAAATGCTATTTTTCTTTATTCACTTGGACAGTTTGATCCTTCATTATTGGAGTTATGTGGGTTTTCATAAGCTGACAAAAATCAAAAGGATTTATATTAGAACAACAAGCATACAATTGTTTCTATGCAACTGAATTATCACTTGAATAAGTTATAAATAATGAGTTATTTAACATTAAGGAGTAGTTACATTTATTTTACATTACATTCAATTACATTGTTTTACATTTCTAAGTTACATCTGGCCCTTTGAGGGCAGCCACTATGCTAAACTGAATGGCCCTCTGTGAAAATGAATTTGGCAAACCTGCTTTAAGGTTAACAGCAAACGTTAACCCTGCACTTTGTTCATTTTGTGCTTTTGTTCCTTTGCTTGTTGGTCTTAGAGATTAGCCAGCGGTGAAAAGTGTCACAAACATCCTGAAAAAATAAAACCAAAGTTTCTCTGCGATTATGTGTTATGTAATCTTGTTAAAATCTATATCTTAAAATAAAAGTATCGAAAAAAAGTATCGTTTAGAACCCGTATCAAATTCAGGTTATCGGTATCAAACATTTTTGAATGATACCCAGCCCTAAAGCTCACTGAGTTCCTATTCTGGGTCGGGGAGGAGACCTAATGAGGAGCAGGCTCAGACAGGAAGTGGACACATTCTTGTGGAGCAGAGGTCGACTGATGGGCTCGGTTTTTAAATCAGAAGATTTCTCAGCATTTCTACACTTTCATGCTGAGCGTGTTGCTGCTCTGCTCCAGAAGTCTTAAGAAGAGGTGATTTTAATCCTAACCTTGTTATTACATTCCACACAGGGAGTATGAAGAGCTTGATTAAGATGAGTAGTTACCTTCTTCGGGCAGAGAGTGCGTCATGTTGCATTTATCAAAGAAATACCTCACAGCAGCCTGACATTAATTAAAACTTGCCAAATCAAGTAACGTAGCTATATTGTAAGCTATGGGCATCATCACAAAGGAGAACACAAAGCCATCTGAAACTGGTTCTCATGCTGAATACAGAGAGTTATGTTGCAGACACATGGAATTGATTCAGATCTAAAGAAATAATAACTACGAGAATACGTCATCAGCAGTGTTGCGCAGTTACATTGCGACATTTGGCAGTAACTAATACTCTAACGCACAACATCTTTAAAACAACTAACTGAGTTACCGTTCCGTTTAGCTGCGTTACCACATGCATCAAATGCTGGACGTCCAAAAAAATAAAAAGATATCAAACCTGGATATAAGTCACTGTATTACCACCTAGTTCAGTTCATACTGAACACTATCATACTTGATACACTATTTTAATGCTTTACTCATTGAATTCAAAATGTGAATTTTAACATATATTTTTATTTTGATTAAAGATCAATGGCTAACACATTCATGTTCTAATGATTAACCAGCTGTGGAATTAGCAGCTCGTTTTTCTTAGTTTAACAAAAAAATTTCAGGTTGTTTCTAGTTAACTGTGTACTGAAAGTTAGCATACTGTAAAGTTAAAATAAATAGCTAAACAAATAAATAAAAACTTTGCTCAATAAACACGTTATTGTCCATGCCACAGTGAAATTAAGCAATAATGGAATTAAAGGGGGCATTAAAACATATACTAGCTAAATTACATACTTTTAGCTAGTAACTTTTTGGTGTAAGTAACTAACGAAGTAACTGAGTTACTTTTTGAACAAATGAACTAGTTACTATTATTCAGTAACTAGCACAACACTGGTCATTAGTTTAAACTCTCCACATGAAAGATGAAGAGTTCCCAAAGCTCAACCGGTGTGGAGGGTGGCGGGACAGAGACCAATCAGAGAGAAGGAAAGCACATCACACGTGACGCGCTCGCGGCTGATGGCCACGCCTCGCTGCACTCAGACGCTCACTTACTCTGGTCTTTACATTACGTTTATATATCCATATAAAAACTATAATCACAAACCATCAGAGAAAAGCACTGCGATGTTCTTCTCCTCTGAATCTAGAGTTCCGTTAGATGTTGATCTGGATATAAATAAAGATCTTGTTTCGGGGCTTCTATAGAGTCTTAAGAGGCCACAGAGCGCGTTCCCCTAGACTACAGTGACGTCATTCCGTGGGCGGGATGTTTAATCAAATTTAATCTTTAATTCATTTCAAAGAATTAAGGGGAAAATGGATTAAAAATATTAAAAAACAAAAGCAAACATAAAGCACCAATTTAAAACATTTATTTTCACGCATCATGAATCACAGCTGTTGTCGTCTGTTCCCTTATATTGCATTTTATTACAGTTATCCATTTATTTTGATTTATTTACTTGTATGTATCGTCATTATATAAAATTGTGGCAAATACAATTATTACAATCTGAGTAAAAAAAAGAAAAGAAGTCACAGCGGTTCACGTAAACACGCACGCAAGACACCTGTCATATATCGGCTATTTGTTAATATGAGAGACGATCGTTATTATTGATAAAACATTAGTGACTAGACCAGCGCACATGACGCCGCACTAGACTGTGTTTTATTAACACATTTGATCATATTCTTGTGAAACGTTATCAAACGTGAAGTGTTATTGGGCGTCTGTCGTCTGCAGAGAAAGGCGCACTCCTGAAACAGCCCTAAATGCTGCGAATGACACGAACCTGTGTTTTTGTTGTCAGCTGAATCACCGCTTTCCTGAAATTCAGCTTGGAGTCCGTGTTCCCCATTTTTGTCCCGATGCGCCGCTTGTGTGCGATGACGACGCCGCTGCGGTGCAGCTCTAATCCCCCTCCCCTCCCTGAGCGTTTCACAGCTGAGCACTTCCGGGACCGCAGCAACAGGCCTACTATGGTCAAGGATCTAAGCGTGATTATTAAATAGATCTTTTCTAGATGGCCTGCTAATTAAGTTTAACTGTGAGCTTGCCTTATTATTTCACTTTCATTCTAAAATATCTTTGATAGGTTTTATTTTCGTGTGAAATTCCACACTAAATCACATAAACCTCACATGGTCCCACCTGCCAAGCAAAAAAACTATTGAAGTTTGTTCACTGTATGGAAAATTTCGAAATCATTAAATAGTTCCAGGGTGACGTTCATATCTTGAACATTTTCTATCTTGAAGCTTTCATGTAAAACACCTAATCCGTGCAACGGCTGTCAGAAACACCAGTATAAGTAGATTAAAAAAAATGCAAAACGAGAGAAAAGTCAAGTAATGTTTCTTCAATCCTTAAATCTACACATTGTTAATGTAATAAATGATAATGAAACACACGCAAAATACGTAATATGTGGACAAATGCGAAAATGGATGCAAAAAACATTACTGCATAACGTATGAAAGTTAACTTTCTCGAGATATTTCACAAATTACAGACACCAACACGGTTTCAAGCACAAGCGGAGAGAATACCGAGCGTGTAAAAAGGGATGGAGATTCTGACAACGCGTCACTGGGTTTCTTTAACTTGCGCTACAGAACAACACTTTCCACGTTATAAAGGTTATTTCTTTTCCGACACCTTGACTCTAACATTAAGCCCATTATTGGTAATCTATACATAATGTTTCCCTCGATTTAAAACTGATTTAAAGTGTTTTAAAGCATACCAGACCCTTAAAGCACACTTTCTTCAAAGGGAGAAAGGAGCGCAAGGACGTGGAAGCGCAGTGCGACATGAGACAAACAAGCGGATAATAGAGCAGAAATATTTGTTATTGTTCGTATCTCGAATTTTCCTTCGGATCTCGGACCAAAAAATTTCCTGTGAGACCTTTCGTATCTCGAACATTTCGTAACTCGAAGCATTCGTATCTCGGGGTACCACTGTATATGTATTGGGTGGTAATCATTCTGCAGCCAGCGCCATGGGGGCGCTCGCCGTGGTTTGAATTTATAGACTCCGCCTACAACCTTTGCAATTAATGAAATAGACTGCTGATGCTAGTTGAATAAAGAGTAAGCTAGTACCATCAGTGACTTCCTTACACATCCGGTGAAACTCGAGAAAAGAACAATTGTGGCGAGAGTAAAGAAAAATCTGCTCGCCTGTTGCTTCGCTATTAACTTAGACATGTTGCCTGTGGTGATCGAGAGCAGACCAACACCCACTAAAAGACAAAAGAGGGTGAAATTGACTAAGGGTGTTGCCGCCTTTGACCAGGCAATAGAGCAGTGGTCAGTAGGGCTGGGTATTGTGACCAATCCAATTAGATTCTTATTTTTATGGTTTTGAGTCAATTCAATTTCAATTCGATTAGCTATAAATGTTTAACATGTTAGTTTTGCAGATATGGGATCCAAATTTTGATATAAACGCTGGTAACTGAAAATCTCCTGCTTAATTTCTTTACTGAAATACACATCTACGTTAATAATAGGGTGCATACAGTTGTTTAGTTAAAAATAGAGGGGAATATCTATATCCTCTTATGTGAAGTATGTGCAATTCATTCTGGGATTTCCCTGATCAATATTGCTGCGTTTAACAGAAGATCGATTAAAATCTGAGAATCAATATTTTTTACCCACTAAATGCGGCCCGTGTGGGAGGGAAAACCTGACATGGCACATCACTTGAAGCTACCATGGCAAAACTGAAATTGGTGAACTAGCCCCAGTGATTCGGAGGGGGTGGTGGCTGTAATATGGGAAGCTTTAGCACTGAACCTTGCTGGTTGCAGCAGTGCAAGACCCCTGGATCCTAGGCCTGAACTTCCCCCCCAATATATCCATAAATAAATAAGAGTTCTCAATTTTAGAATGTTGGCCAAGTAACTTGATCTCCTAACTGCAGAGCACCAGCCTACAGGTCTTTCGTACAGGTTTCCACTGCTCATGCAGACGCCAGCAGAAATCATGGTCGTTCCACCATCGTTTTAGTGAATTAATTACAACCACTAGTATCCACAAACCAACTAGTTATCTTCTAGTAGTCATCTGTGATTATCGAGTCTTTCACATTACACCAGCTATTGTTAGAGGTTTGCAATATTACTTAAATTGCAGAATAGTTATTTGTAAAATCCTCAGGCTCCAAGGCAAGCATGGAGATCTTTGCTTACTGTAAAGTGAAACCGTAACATGGAACTGCAGCGTAAACTTTCTCTGTAAATCTAATGGGTTGCTTTAGTACTTTTATTAGGTAATTAAAAGATTAATTATTAAAATAGCTTTTTAACTACTACTCAATGATTTGTAGTAAAAATAAATAAAATAAATATAAATTATCAACCTATATATGGTTCCTGCCTGTTGCCATGATTTTATATTTAATTTAATGGTCCCAAATGTTCCAAAACTCAGCACCAATTTCTCTTTGCATCTAGTTGCCTGTAAGAGACAGACGACAAATAAAGGAAATCAGGAACATCCATCTTTATTTAGAAATGTAGATGATCTGAATGAAAAATGCCACGTCCATCTTTCAATAGAAAATGTCTTTGTTTTAAAATAATCAGCTTTCTGTTGAAGAGCACAACAGCAGAACCAGCTGAAGCTTAAAGGGAAAGTTCACCTGGAACACAGACTGAAGCTATGTGGAGGGACCCGAGACAACAGATCCTGCAAGAAAAGACCTTCCACGCCTCCCCTTAGCCTCTGCCTGTTTGTGATGGCCTTTGGGAGCATTTCAGAGTGCACATCGCAGAATTCCCAGAAGCTTCACTGTGAAATAAAAGAAATAAAAGGCTCGTCTAGCCCTTATTGCTGCTCCAGACATCAGAGCGTTCAGTTTCAGGGCCACAGCAAAGCCAACCACGACGAGGACAGAGGAGGAGCGGAGGTACCTTGTTGCCACGAGCAACAGTCAACTGAGCAGTTTTGCCTGCGCCCGGCTCTGTAAGCTGTGAAAATGGGCTTCTCTCAGCATGCGGTTGATGTGCTGGTAGGGCAGGAGGTCAGCAGAAGGACCCGTCTGCTCTGATGTGCTGATGGGGCTACTGGGACCAAGGCCGGGGGCACAGAGGGAGCCTGAAGCCTCAAGAGACGATGCGCCGCCGCCAACCCAGCTGCTCTCGCTACTGGAGGACTGTGGAGGAGCAGACACGACATTATTCTTCTGCTTCTTTAAGTATTTCTTTAATGTTCTTTAAAATTGGAAAACCAACTTTTGAGAGACTGCACCCTGGAGGCTGAGCTCTGTGCAAAACTTTAAACAAACCCCATCGTTGTGTAGACGGCAAACTCAAACTCACTCTGTTGGTGATACGAGACCCTCTCCTCGGAAACTTCATCTTTTATAGGAATAAAGCACTGCGCAAGAGAAACGACTCGTAGCAGGCATGAAAACCGTGTGTTTGTGTGTACAATTCAACATTTTTGTACTAAACTTTAGAATCTACTGAAAGCTGAACCAGCAGAAGCAAGCACCACGACTGATCTTCTAATGACAAAACACTGAAATGAGCCGAGCTGATGCTGATGATGATGGCTACAGAGCCGAGCAGAACACATCCTCCTACTTTTCCACATTTGTACAAAGATTGCACTCTGGTGTGAGGTGCTCTTTCTTTCTTCACCACTAGAAGGTGTTACGGCTGGTAAGGATGGGTGATTGTTCGATAAAGATCCTGAAACGGATGATTTGATAAGATGATGACGACAGAGTCGATATGCACTTGATACGTTTAAACTCAGAAACAGCTCGTCTATGAGCCGCACAGTGGATCGGCTTCAGAGAAGCATCTTAAGTGAGTTCCAGGACCCACAACAGCAGCACAGTTGATGCTACAACAACGCATCAGTCCCTTTTCTAGCATCACAAATGTGTGATATTGCACTTCAGATTAAAGTTTCAATCAAGTGTTTAGCCGAGGCACAGAGATCGCATCAATTAATGGTGCAACCCTAAAATGGCTCCGGGTTACCAGGGACTTTTATTGCAGAAGGACACGTGAATTACTTTTCTTATATCCAGCTGCACGAGGATCACTGGGTGTATTTTTCAGAGAAAGAGAGGCCTCATATTAAGTGTGTATATGTTTACTTGTAATGTTTCACTGGAAACACCTTTGAAAAATGTTTAAGTGTTTTAAATGTGAGCGCAACATCAGGGGTGTGTGTGTGTGTGTGTGTGTGTGTGTGTGTGTGTGTGTGTGTGTGGGAACCTTGTCTCCGCGTTTTTGCACCTGACTCATCCAAATGCTGAAATAGACGCCACACCTTACTTTTTTTAGTCGAATGTCCACGTCTGCCCGAAAGATATGAGACGCTTTATGGATATGGTTCTTTCACCCATTCAATGCCCCGCCCCCAGAGCTACATAATCCATCGTGATCGGTAGTTTCATCCAGCTCCGCACCAAACAAGTTCTGTTCATGTCAAACTCCCGGGCCACACTAATATTAAGGCGGGGGCCACAAATTATCACGTGTTTGAGACCCCTGTTTTAGCTGAAAACCTCTAGCGGCTTATCAGCGTGATTGGGATGCAATGTCTTCAAGTGGTGCTTTCATTTATTCGGCATTATGCCGTCCGCTGCTGGCATTTTTAGACACAGAAACCACAGCAGTCTTTACTTTGTCTCCCACTATAATCACAGTGATGGCAATTACTACGTATGCTTCGTCATTATCTCTCGTTATCTTCATCTCTGTCCGCCTTTCTTTTCATCTTTTCATCCCTGTTAAAGATTTCTTCATGTTGCCTTCAGGTTCATTTACTCACTTCATATTGCCAGCTCGGTGAAAAATAAACCCTACACCATAGAGCTAGTACTTCCTGCAAACACTCTGATAATTAGAGCGCCAACTACTGTAGAGGATCTGCAATTACACTTTATTCTAGTACGGCAAAAAGCACGTTCCCCAGGGTCACACACACCTCCCCCTGGCAGTGCATCACTCGTACAAGTAAAGGCAAGGCGATGGATGGTGACGTTTTCGTGATTTCGTCTATGCTACAGTTTGTGCATGGACATATGTGTAAAGGAAAGGTTAAACAAACCGTGTTAACCATTGCTATTTAAAAGGGGAATAATCTACTATGTGTTTTTTAATTCCAAAATCTAAAAATACAAATAAACTCCGGGCAACTGCAAACATTTCAGGAAGAGAAACAAGAAAAAAGGGGGAGACGGATGGCTGCTCTGTAGGGTTCACATGACTATAAATCTGACTGATGACCTCACCAGCCCCGAACCTTGTGGCACCGATGAGGGCCCATGTGAACAAACCTAATGCCAACACCTTGCGTCATCAATAATTAAGCCATGCACTGAGATGTGACCAAGGTTGCAATCTGATTTTTTTTGGATGTAATTCTGTGGGTCCTAAATGTAATTACATTTAGGAAAGGTCTTTCTTTTATTAAGATTTTATGTTTTGGCCAATGCCTTTGTTTTATAGATTTTCGGAACAAAATGCTGTAAACAAATGATGCTTTCTTTTAGACGTGAATAGAAGTGGTGTGCCTATAAGAGTTTATGCTAGATCGGATGAAAAGGTAGGAACAATAAGTTTGGTTTAGATTTTTCTTTTGTTCACTCACTTTGCATGTCGTAAGTGTTCAAAAATAAACAATAGTTTTTTATTCTTGACTTCAGCATTCTGATAACAGTGAATAAACAAAGTAGCATGGATGAATCATGTTCAATCACTTATAAGTGATCTGCACGGCACCTCAGACTCCCATGATTCCCTGTTGCTCTCCGTGGTTGAACTGGGTCGTTTGGCCTGAGGCATTTCAGCATCGTGGTCTTTGTGCTGGCGCTTCCTGAAATGAGCAATTATTCACAATTAATAAAGATGACAAATAAAAACTTTAATCACATACACTTGAGATAAATGCAGGGCAAGCGTAGTTTTGAGTCTTTGAGATCAAATAAAAACTAAATGGCTACAGTTTGTACACAAACTTTGATGTTGGCTTGTAAATGTGTACTTTGAGCCATTTTTGACTACGCGTGCTTTACCCAGTTAATCAATGATCGTTCTGAGCTGAACTATAGATCTTTTAAATTGGTTGCTAGGGTGAGATCAATTGTGTCATTTAAAGTTACCCTTCTCACCATCAGTGCTCTATACCCATGCCCCATGTCCCTAGCATTTTTCTGAAGCAGAGATATCAGCTGTGTCTTAATCCGAGGTCTGTTACCTTCCGAGGACACTTGGGTCGCAGAGCCGTCTCATTTCACTAAAACCCAAAGGGTCCTTCAAATGAGTCCTCCTTGCCCTGAATTCGTGGCTACGGCCCTTCGTGGCTTAATATATCAAAAGATGTTTTGTAGGTTTTTATTTTCAACAGAATTAACACAAAATAACGAGCAAATAAATTTGAAGCTGTATTTAAAAGTAAGTCACAGGATTTTATTAAAGGGGCCATTCCTGGCATCTTTTAGAACTGTTTCCTCATCAAAAACATGCCTCATGTCTTATACGGAATCTTTCATGCATGTTTATGTAATCCTATATTGCTTTTTAGTGAGCTGAAACACCATTAGAAAGCATAAACACATTCCCAAACACTTCAAACCTCTACAATATTTGCCTGAAACTTTGTTCGTTAACTTTATCTCAAGCAAACAGCACGAGAGCTTGTTAGCATACACAGGCACTGAACTGGACAAGACGGCGTTGGAGTGAAAGGGGGAGTGGATAAGGGATTGGGGGAGGGTGAGGGGGAAAGGTTCACGAATAAAAAAAAAATAAATAAATAAAAAAAAGACAGAAAAAAAAAATACATAACATATAAGTCCTAGATACAGGTTTTTTTTGTCCCATTTGCAGTTTTTACACAACACACAGATATACAGAGCATCTACCTAGACAAACCATGTCTGTTTGTTATAGTTCATGCAGAACAGTTCTTGCAGTTTGTATATTCCTGCACACATACATACAGACATGTTTAAATATACATACATACACAGCCAATGATTTATGTGGGGTCATAATGATGTTGTGAATTTTATAATACAAGTCTGCTACATGGGAAGATAAATACAAAACATACAAAAGATCACAAACAGTGAGCTGGACGAACCACACACACTGACCCGATCCGCATCGAACGAGGACCCGCAGACATCAAACAGACAAGCGATTGCAGCACGCAGTGCCCAGGGACAGCAAACCCAACCCACAAGTGGCCGACCAACTTCCTATTGAAGGATAATTTAGGTATCTCCCAACAGTTTCATTTTCTCTAATTATGTGGTGTATTATGTTAGAATCATTTGAGTATTAAGTGTAATATTAAACTGAAAAAATAAAAGAGTGATAATTGTGCATTTCTTTTGGCACTTGAATTTAATCAATAGGATACTTTTATAGACCTGTAATTCACCCTGAGTGACTTTTTCTCTGTGCAGAGGATCAAAGACAATCCACCATCCCAGGAGGTGGGTCACCCTCACCCAAAAGGCCAGAGGCAAATGGAACTACGCCCCAGCTAATTTGCAGTCTGGTTGCTATGGAGGGATCAGTGACGTAATATGTTCCCTATGTCACATTAAAGGAAATAAACCAACCTCCAGCACCAGAAAGATGAATGTCAACAACATTTCAGGTCAATCATTTGTTATTACAAGTTTGTCTAACTGTCCATAAAATAGGTAATGTTAGACCTATATAATGTGTTCTACCTAAATGTGAGTGGCACATAAGCAAAATGGAAATTAATAAGCTTCGTTTCTGTACATCACGTGACTGAACGCGAGTCGGAACTCGGAAGGTGTCTCTCACCGGTTTTCCGTCAGCATATCCGTCAACAGCCCAGTTGGTACAAATGGTAATAAAGACGATGATCCGTGATTTGTGTGAGCAGCATCCGCTCCTGGATCAGCTGGGTTTGTCTTGCTGCTGCGTCATGCTACAGATCAACACAAAAACAGAATTCTCATCCCGGCTGCGAAAATGAGGGAGGTGGGCGGATGAAATTCCAAATCAATACAGTTGAAATCGCAGTTAAATGCTTTCGTCGAAGCTATTGTCACACGCGCTGTGCTGAGTCTCATAATGACATTTCTATCTGACTCGTCTGTAGTTCAGTCCCTGGCATGTGAATTCCTAATCTACACTAGGCTTCATGTAAATCTGAGACAACAACGGATTTCGACGATGAAACGGTTGCATGTTAACCGTCCCTTTGACGAACCACTGCCGCTGTTATTGACATGCCAACGCGCATGCGCTAAAACTCTTCTTCTGCGACGGTTGGTCTCGAGTTTACTCGTGCAAGACTGCCCCTACTGCTGTGGAGCGGTTCTGGCCATTTTAACAACATTTTCAATCTGCAGACTCGGAGCCTGCTGCATCGACAGTCCCGCCCTCAGAGTCCCGCATTCTCAGACCCCTCATTTTTCGAGACAGCGCCTCTTGCTGTTCGAAAGATCGTAAAACACCCTTATCCAAATGCCATTGAAAACATTAGAATGCAATATTACGGTCTCTTTTTATTCAAAGTTATCCAAAGACATATTTGCGTTCCCTGCTTAATGCATGTGCCAAAAAATCATTGTATTCTCAAACTAACTAATTACCCAGTATTTATTTTTTGAGCGTGGGTGTAATTGAAAGGAAATTACTGATTCAACCCATACAAATACAAATTGAACTATCATCTGAAAAATATTATGGGAAAAATATTATGGGATAAAAGTGTCTGCTAAATGAATAAATGTAAAATATAATGTAAATGCATAAGGTAAATTCCTTAACTTCACTAAAATAAAAGATGAATGCCATTGTCAAAAATATTGTGTAATAATAATATATTTTTTGCAAATGCAAATCACAAACAACCTCCTCAGCCTCCTGCCAGGATAATGCCTGCAGCACACATAGGCCAGGAATGATTGCCTGTCCATGTAAATAAATACATTAATTAATGTATAAAACATTTCATATATGGCAATAATAGAAACGATCCAATTGACACGATCCAGATGTGTGGGCCTACCTCAGGAAAAAGAAAATTGCAAATGAACTCTACTTCATTTGTGAAGTTCAGTTGAATTTTACAATTGTGTGGCAGAGCTTTGAGGTCTTCAAAAAGAATGGCACACTGCTGCTCACTGTCCATGAACATGGCACACGTGGCTTTAGAGGGAACCATTTTGATAGTTTCCCATTGAGATCATCCTGCGGTGCAGACAAAAAGTTTTGTTTTATATATACACAAGCCATCAATGAATTATTGGCATAACCATTAAAAATATACCTAAAGAGCATACTGGATAATCAATTGACAATGTTGAAGTTGACAGTGATCGCAGCCCTGGGTGTTTTATTTAAGAATGCTAATCTTTAAATGGTGAAAAATGACAATTTCTGTGCCACTTAATGATGCTCTGTTCCCTTTGAAGACACAATGCAGTCCACCAGTGCTTCTTCAGTTCTTTTCTGATCTTGGATGCGCTGTGGGACATCTTGTGTGGTGCTTCTGCTTCTTTTTAGCCTATACAGAGGTTGAGTTTTTGCCTCCAATAAGCATTTTGCCTCATCTGTCCAGAAGGCAAACCTGCGGCCATAGCTTGCAAACAATAATAAATAAAAAATTATAGGAATAATAATAAAAAGAAAAGAAAAAGTTACTAAAGAGAGTTATTAAGGGTTTTT
>SRMA01025556.1:6289-145242 GCA_007224835.1 Danionella cerebrum
AGTACCTTTTTATTTATATTATTTAATTTGTGTTTTTGTTATCGTAAAACAATCCATGAGGTGGCGCCATATCCCTCTCATTCTAACTAGCCAGCCACCAGAGTAGAAGAGCAGCAGGTCAAAGAGGTATGAAGATTATCGAACCGAATATGAGTTAAATTGTATTAAAATAATCAGAAACACTTCGCGAGGGGACGATCATGGAAGAAGACGTTACCGGAGCTCAGCTCATCGCTGCGGCGCTTAAAGCTCAGGTTTGTTTTTCTTTTCTTTTCCACATTTCTTGTTTACTTAATCTGACACGTCCAATTTTTATTAATAAACGTGTACATATGTCGTTAAATATTTAATATAGCACTGTTTAAACAGACTAGCTTACGTAAGTGTACTGTTGAACTTTGCTCTGCGCATGCGCAACGTGACTAGAAAACAAGTGAGGACTGAATAGTTCATCTAAATAAAAATGTTTTTTGTTAATTGACAGACAATTTTATTCTTGTAACTATTCCTCGTTTTATTTTTTGTTCAAGTAACAGGACTGAGTTTTTAACAAAGAATTAGCTAATACGTGATAAATAGCCACGAGTATAGAACCACGAATTTCTGCATATTCAGTTATTTAGCAAATATGTTAAACTAATTAAATCTCCGAAAATAATTTGAGTAACAGGATAGTATTTTTTAAACGATGCTCCAAGATAGCATCACAAAATCATCAAATGTAAATAAAGAAATTGAGAGATCTCACCTTTTGCTCTTTCCATGGCATTCTAAAGATTCAAGTGATGCAACTATCTGCTGAAAAACTGACATGCAAATTCTTCAGTTTTTCAGGAGGGGGATAGGATGAGTAAAACGGAATGAGTTTTAAGCTGGGGACATCATTATATAATCTAAGAAAGTATAGTTGTTTGTGTAAGTAAAATTATTTTAAGCTCTAAATTCTTTTAGTCATATTTTTTACGAAAATGTAATTAATAATCGGGGAAGTGTTCTAAGAATAAATAATTTGTTGGTACAAAAGTACATTAGTAGCTTTAATAGCTGGGTTACATCTGAGACATAAATAATGTCAATGTAAAAAATGAATTAATATATAAATGACAATCAAATAATGTGCAACTATAACATTTCTACCTCGTTCTGTGCAAAGCAAAAATTATTTGAAGTTTTCCTGACTGTGGCTAATTGGGGCTGGAGTCCTTCCGTCCTCTGCTTCTGATTGGCTGAATCACGAGCGTCTTCCAATGAGAGTAGAAATCTAGTTCTTTGTAGGGTTGATTTGTTCAGGTTTTACATTACATGTAATGGCTGACTAATGGAAAACCATGCACATATGCAGCCAAAGATCCACCTCCCAGTCGAGATCCTTCAAAAACGGTGTGAAAGTGTATCTAGAAGAATTGCTGCTGGTTTTCTTTCTTCACGAGTCTCTCCCTCTGCAGAATGTGGAGTACATGTTCGGTATTGTTGGCGTGCCCATCATCGAGGTGGCAATGGCTGCTCAAGCAGTGGGCATTAAGTACGTGGGCATGCGCAATGAGCAAGCAGTAAGTCTTTTTAATTCATTCGCAATTACATTTATTCCACAGACTTCATTCCTTATGTTTATCAGGCTCTTCTCTCTCCCGACAGGCTTGCTATGCAGCATCTGCTATTGGCTATTTGACAGCACGGTATGAATGTATCACATTGTTTACCATCTTTTTATTTATTTTTTATGAATTTACCTTCTTTTTTCAGACCTGCTGTGTGTCTGGTGGTGTCTGGACCTGGGCTGATTCACGCTCTTGGAGGAATGGCTAATGCTAATATGAACTGCTGGTAAATGAGCCTTTATTTGGACTCGAGCACCAAAGATGCGTAGAACCCTGATATAATTGCTCAGATGAATATTGTTACGTGACTTTCAGTGGATTTTGAGGACCTAAATGTGCTCGAAAGATTGTGAAAATTTGATTGGGGTTAGAAAAGTGGGTGTGGCAAAATGGCTTCTGGTGGGCTAAAGGTTAGTTGTAGATGATTAAAATCTGCACACATGTGTAGTGCACCAAGACTTAAATATAAGTCATATGGATCGCATTTCCAAGATATACAGGAAGTCGGCTATTTCCTGGAGATTTTATCTGTTCATCTTCATAGTTCATCTCTGTTATCTTAAGGCATATCTGATGTTAAACCATGAAGATTTTTACCTTTGTTAATCGATGTACGCACGACAACAACCACGATCAGAACTCGATATTTCGCTATAAAAAGGAAGTTGTTATAACTCAGCTGATCGGTCTCAAATTTACCAACCATTGTAACAGTCCTGGTCTGAACACGTGTACACTGTACACTCTTTGTTATATCGCCACCAGGTGGCCACTGGAGGAACAACACGATACATTTATAAGGTACTTGTTTTTACCAATTTTGGCAAATGTGACAAGAATCTTGGCCAAAATTCTACCATTAACTTTTAAGGCTGATAAGTATTTAAAAATCACTTATGCCACGTGGGGGTTTTGGAACTTTGAGATGTGGCTTTCATTATCTAATTTGCATATATTGTCGAATAACTTCTCATTTCTCGATTGTATACATGTCATAAATCGGGATTGGTTGTGGTGCATATTGCTGGTCACCGAGAGGCGCAGGAGGTGTTCGAGCTCTTTGATTGCTGCTTTAATTGTACTATGTGTTTCTTTATTAAATCACAGGCCTGTCATCGTTCTGGGTGGCTCATCTGATAGGAATCAAGAAACCATGGGAGCATTTCAAGAGTTTCCTCAAGTAAAGTTGAAAAATCTTCAGAATTAAAAAAGTTTTAATACCACTATAAAAATCAACCCTGGATTAGACCGTTTTCAGCGGCTGTAAGAACCAATGGCTCTCTGATAATACATTTCTTTATTTTTCTCATCAGGTCGAAGCTTGCCGCCTCTACAGCAAGTTTTCTGCTCGACCAAGCAGCCTTCAGATGATTCCAGTCGTGGTTGAAAAAGTACAGCGTTGAAGACAGTAGATTCTATGCGATTTTTATGTTTGTGCACAAAAGCAGATGTTTGTGTGTTTCTAGGCTGTGAGGAGCAGTATCTACGGCCGTCCAGGAGCATGCTACATCGACATCGCTGGGGATATGGTGAACGCCAAAATACCCCAATCCAGTGTCAGGTGTGCTTTTAGAGTTACTGAGATTTCCTGCGAGCCGTGTTTAAATATTTGACATTTGTGGCCGGTGTACAAATGATTGTTCATGGTTTCATCTGCATCTTCAAACAAGGGCCACGGCTTGGTATCAATGGTGCTTTGTTGTCTTCTCTAGGCTTGTGTCTTGCTGTCCTGCTCCTCCTGTGAGTCAGGCTGACAGCAGAGAAATAAAAAAGGCTGCAGGTCTGCTTGGATCCGCTCAGAGGCCTCTGATTATAATTGGCAAAGGTCAGCAACATTACGTAACTGATTTGATGCAACCAATATCTGGATTAATGCTGTCGATTGATTAAAAAATAAATATATAATCGCTTTGTTCTTTGGTTATGTGCTTAACTGGTTTGCTCACAATGTAAATAACTACATGTGGAGTGTAAGTCAATGGGGATAAAATGCATAGATTAAATGTATATCCTATATATTTATGCAGAAATGCCAGCTCTGAAACACTTTGGTGACTAAGAGTTAAATTAACTCTACTCAGAGTATAGTTGGTCCCATCCTAAATGGAGTTGAACCGACTCTGAAGAAGAGTTATTTAAATGAGTTTATTCTGGACATTTTCCCAAATCTGTGAATGAAAATGTAACTTTTTGGTGTTTGTAGGAGAGTTTTATATTTTTACCTTGGGACACCTTTAACTGACGCAGGTGCAGCGTATGCCAGGGCAGAGAGAGAGATTCGGGAGCTGGTGGACGTCACTGGAGTCCCATTCCTACCCACACCGATGGGCAAAGGAGTCCTCCCCGATGACCACCCTAACTGTGTTGCTGCAGCTAGGTCCAGGTTGGTGTTTATTGCTCATGCAATTATTTAATTGGGCACTGGTGGTACAGAATATTTACATTAATCTGAATAATGGAACTTTTACTAATTCTTGCTGTTAGATGACAAGGAAAATGTGACATTACTAAATATCGAAGAGCAGTCAGCTCAGTTTGATTCTAACCACCAGATCTTCATTTGGCATTTTATGCATGTTATACTAATGAATTATTATTGATTAGTTAATTTTAGTTTGCTGTTCATAGTAAAAGCAAGGAATGCTGGACAATATGATGATGATGATGATGAGAAACCTTTATTTGTCACATACGCTGTTACATGTAGTGAAACGGGACCCCCTGGCCACAGACATAGACAGGGTGAGGACAGGCCAGTGTTGAGAGGTAGTATTTAAGAGAGAAACAGAGAAATGGATATACATTAGGTAAAGTAGCTTAAAAAAGAGCCTTTTCCGCACTGTCCTTCAAAGGGCAGTGTGGAGTAGGTTAAAAAAAGCCATTAAAATCAAGCACATAGACAAATACAGAAAGAGAACATCGCAGGATGAGGTAGGGGTCCGGGGAAGTCGTGTAACCGCTGTAGTTCGCAGCTGACATTTTCCTGCAGCCAGATAGCACTGTACTCATAGCCCGTCAGATTACAGTGGTGGAGAAAAAGTGAGGGGTGAGGATCTAATAAATCATATTTTTAAAAGAATTTATTGACGCACCAGTTATTTCTCTCTCAGACACACCCATGGCTTTTTCATGTGTAAGGCAAATTATTCCAGTTTATTTCTGGTGTTATGATCCCAAGACGTGTCCATCTAGAAATGACCGAGCTTAAATTAAAGTTCTATTTACTTCATGTTTGGCCTAAAAACCTCAGGCCACATCACACCCCACCCATGCAAACCAAGAAACCTATAACCCAAGGGAAACACTGTTGTGAAGGTGCTATTTTATGCCATTTTTAAAACATTTATAATAAATATTTGAGCCCCCAATACTATTACTTAAATGCAATATATATATCGGAGTCATTTCACATTTTTAGCCTCTACAAAATGCGCCTTTAGCCTCATTCCACAATCATGCTTTAGCCACGCCCCCAGATGACCTGTCGTTTATCATTTGGCCAAAACATAAACACAGAGTGGCAATTTAAAAAGTGTGTTATGAGATTATAACCGACAGAAAACATTTTATCTGCATTGTTCTTCAGCCCGGATCTGCTTTAGTAACATTTCCGTGTTGCTCTGCATAGTGTTCTACCAATTAGGTCAGTGGGCGGAGCTAGAATTATGGGTTGAGCTATGATTATCAGCTCACAAAAAGGAATGTGAGATCACACAAACATGCATAAACAAGTGAGGGAATGACACAAAAAGATCATTTTGAAAAGTCAATATTTTTCGTTTAACCTCCTTTTAACATGTTTTCCTAATAACTTTGAGCAGGTGTTGATATAATGTCCATGTCGGTTGTGTGTGCTAGAGCTCTTCTTCAGGCTGACGTTATAGTGTTGCTTGGTGCCAGACTCAACTGGATCCTTCACTTCGGGTTGGCGCCCCGGTTCAGTCCCCATGTGAAAATAATTCAGGTGAGACGGTTCTCCAGAGGTCTCTCAATCATTACGTTTCATCGTCCCTGACACAAACTCTACTGTGGTGTTCCTCAGGTGGATTTGTGCGCTGAGGAGTTCAGTAATAATGTGAGAGCAGCATCAGCTCTCCTTGGAGACCTCCGCGCGGTGGTCGGCCAGGTAAACTTAGGGAGAGAACAGTAGGGGGCGACAGATGTTTGAACCTCTGAATTCTTTGGTATTTGATGTCAAGTATTATATGCTGGTGAGCATTATAGGCTTAGTGAGCAGGGCTTATACGGTGCAGCTGCACACTGGGTGACTCCGGTTCCTGGGCTCATGGCCAAACCCTGCACCCTTTCTCTCTCATGTGGATCCTTTGCGTTATGTGCATGTTGTAATGCGTGGTTTTCCTTTCCGATATACTTTTTTAAGCTGACGGAGACCTTGAGATCAGATTCTTGGAGTTTTCCTCTTGATTCACAGTGGTGGGACACGCTGAGGGACAAAATGACCGCCAATGCACAGATCTCAAAGGTGAGTTAATTTAAGTCAAGTTAAACAATCTCTAAAAGTGCAAAATAATGTCATTTAAAGCTACAGTTGCACTCAAAGGTTTACACACTTTTTTACCAATTTTTTTAAAAATATGAATGATGCGTTTACATTCCCCAGATTTTAATATTTTGAATCCCCCCGTTATCATGATGTCTCTTGAGGTAGTTGTTGATGAGGTTCTTTATCTTCTCTGTTGGTAAAAAAGCCCATTCTTCTTTGCAAAAAGCCTCCAACTCTTGTTAATTCCTGCATGAATGGCACGTTTGAGTTCTCCCCAGAGTTGTACAATGATACTGAGGTCAGGAGACTGAGATCCACCCCAGAACCTTCACTTTGTTCTGGTGGAACCTATGACAGGTGGGCTTGGCCTTGTGTTTGGGATCAGTCATGTTGGAATACCCCGTAACGTTCCATGAGCAGCTTTCCGGGCTGATGAGGTGGTGTTCTGTTCTTGTTGACTCTTCTCCAAATGTAGCATTTATGGTTGTGCTAAAAAGTTAAGTCTCATCTCGCCAAATAACTTTGTTCCAGAAGTCTCTGAGCTTTTTGTCGTATTCTAAGCGGACACTTTGTGGCATGTGTTTAGTGCTGGCTTTCTTCTGGCAACTCAACCATTTTTCTTCAAGTGTTTCCTTATTGTGCTCCTTAAAACCACCACACTACATTTTTTTCTAAAGTATTTCCCTGTATTTCAGGTGATGTTTTTTGTGGGTTTATCTTTGCTTCCCTTACACATTTTTCTGGCAGTTGTAGCAGAAATCCCTCATTTTCCACTTCTTGTTCAGAGTTAATTTCCTGTTTTCAACTAGTTCCTTTCCCAATCACTTTCCCAATCACACTCAGAAATGTCAGCGCATCACTGGATGCAAGAGACAGAGGTCCATCAGGGGCCCAGAAAAGCACAAACATTGATTGCAAGCAAACAGGTTCGAGTTCACTCTTTTATGCATGTTATCAGGCAAAAAGGATCTTTTGAAAAAGTTGGTTTAAAAAGAGTAACACGGGTGTTTGACATTAAATGGCTTCACCAAACCACATGTGGGAAAATTGGTGTTATCGTTCATATTTTGTGAAAAATGGCCAAGAAATCTGAATAAATAATCGGAATAAATTTACAAGCACAAGTGATCCTTTTGTAAAAAAGGGGAACGTAATATGTATTTTTGACTACAGAGAACAATAAAAGTCAGATGATTGTCTCCCACAGACTCTGGCTCTACGGTCGTCTCTGCCCATGAACTACTACACAGTCTTCCATCACATATCTGAGCTCCTGCCCCGAGACTGCATTATCGTTAGTGAGGGAGCCAACACCATGGACATCGGCCGCACCATGCTGCTCAACTCCCTGCCACGACATCGGTGAGAGATGCTCAGGATGACGCTTTCTTTATAGTTCCAGTGATGTTGAATAATTAATATGAAACCTGTTGGAAACAAGATTTATGTACAAAGTACAGTAAAGCAAACCGACAGAAATACTCATATACAGGCATGGATGAAACTAATAAAAAAGTACAAAAGCCAACAGCAATGAAGCAGAAATAATTCATAATCAAATATAATCTAAGACAGCTTTAAAGCCCATGAGGCAGGTTTCTAAAGAGATTCAAAGTCTTCCAAAAATGTCAATTTGTAACAGGAAGCATACATATCTTCTAGAAAAACATCATAAAGAAAGTTTATGTTAATCATAGTAACAACTTGCAATTTTTTATAACATCCCAGACAGCTCCCTAGCAACCGAACTGTTTACCCTAGCAACTGGAACTTCTGAAATCTTGGAGACATGGGGTTTGGTTTATTTCACTTTAAGTCACATGGGGAACTTTAATGTCGCCGACTCCTCCATAGCAACTTAACTTTTTACCCTAGCAACCAAATCAGCAGATGTATATCTAAGCATCAGAAAATGCTAGGGACATGGTACTTGCTATACATCACGCATATTAAGAAGGGATCTTTTTAATGACTATTGATTCCCCCATAGCAACCAAGGTCTTTCCCCTAGCAACCAGATTAAAAGATCTATAGCTCAGAAAATCATTGATTAATGTGCTTATAGCTAGCTTTAAGGTTTAAAGCTTTCGTAGCAACATGGTTGTAGGAACATCAAAGGTTGCGTTCAAACTTTAGCATCTAGTTGTTATTAGTGTATTTTTATAACCTTTTTAATATATAATATGATAGAAAGCTAACGCGAGGAGAAGGTTGGCACACAGGGCAATCTGAGCAGTGATACTCTGCAGGTTGGATGCTGGAACTTTTGGTACGATGGGTGTAGGACCAGGATTTGCTATTGCTGCAGCCATTCTGGAGCAGACACAGAGAACTGGGCAGAGGGTGGTGTGTGTGGAGGGAGACAGCGCCTTTGGCTTCTCTGGAATGGAGGTGGAGACCATGTGCAGGTGAAGCATGCTTTGGCTTCGCATACACCTATTTGTTCTAGTTTGCTGTCTGTCTGATGTTTATTTGTGACTGAACAGGTATAAACTGCCCATCATCATCATCGTAGTCAACAACAATGGCATCTACAGTGGCGTGGATCCAGAGACGTGGAAAGAGATGGAAAAGATGGGTGACATGACCACCATGTGAGTCTCATCCGTTCACTCTCTCATATTTGTTGTGTCGTGGTAGTCTATGGCTAGCACGCAGGAGGGTGGTCCTAGGAGTTCAGCAAATCAGCTCCTTTCATTTCTTTGATAATGGTGTATTGCAAAGGTTTATAAGAGCTTTTCACCCTTTGCCACTGCCAAATGTCACATTTCCTAATGTTTCTTACTTTTTTCTTAAAAATATTAACCTATAAGCCTGTTCTCTGGCTGTTTAGAGCTCCTCCGGTGACCCTGCTGCCTGAGGCTCGATACGAGCAGCTGGTGAGAGCGTTTGGTGGCACTGGATTCTTGGTTCGAACCGTAGAGGAGCTTCGGTCAGCTCTAGAGGAGAGTCTGAAGAACACCGAGATGCCCAGTCTGCTCAATGTGCTGATAGACCCGGCTTCAGATCGCAAACAACAGGTACCTCCACAAACGGTCCCTTGTCTGACTGTACTAGGTCACATCTTGTCCTGGGATCTTCTAAACGAACTTTTTACAAAAAAATCCAATCATGAATAATGAGATTAGTTCAACGTTTTCTGGTTTATTTTTGTTCCAGAACAGTTTACAAGTAGATAAGTTAATATTATAACTTATTTTCTTTCATTTGTGTTTTATAGAAAAAATATTACCAAACATAAGTTACTTTTATTAGTTAAATGGATAAATCGTAAAAAAGACAATGCTGGCATTTCCTACAGGAACTGTGTGGGTGCTGGTAGCCGACTCTGCTGCTGCTGCATACTACAAAAAAATTTGTTGTGGTGCATAAATGGAGTATGAATGCCATCTGTCAATATTTCGGGTATAACGATACACGGTGACCACATTGATTGTATGTCCATGATACCATCTATATCACAATATTTTAAAGCACTAGTTTTAACCAATTTTTGAAACTATTTATATAGCCATCGTTTAAAAAAAGTTGAATTTTAACAAAATTTGAGACCTCAAAGCTTAAAAGGCTATAGGGTCTAGTTGGATTGTAGCATTTAAAATCATCCATCCACAGGGGGGCAGTGCTTACATTTGCATTAAGTCACCTTTTTTTTAATCTACGAGAGTTGAGAGAGCTCTTTTTCTAGTTTAAAATGTAATTAAAGGATAACTATCCCCTAGTAAAAATTAAATAAAAGAAAAGAATTAACTAGAATCACATACATTAGAATAAATACAGCTGCAATGGATAGAATAGAATAAAATAAATACATAACAATGGTTATGATTTTGACAATTTTTTAACTAAAGGAAACTTATTTTTGAATTTAACAAATTAATGATATTTGAAAACAATTAATGATTTACAATTTACGAATGATTAATAGAACAATATTAGGACTAACTTTAAATGATGATGTAATCTATAGAATGTCATTGCAAATCACAACCAGAAGCTCTTTTGAGCAGCTTTATTAGATTTTGACAGCAATACAAATATACCACCAACAGCATAACTCAACTATTTTAGCCTATTTTCTGAACAGTTAGTAGCGCACAACATTCTGTACCATGCCATTTTCATACATGTTTCACGTGTGTCATAATAAATCCTATTTCACAATATGTACAACACCATTACCACTTAAGTTTATTCTTCAATAATGTTTTTAAAAAGGTTTGGAGCAGGATGGTCGTTATTCACACTTGTGTTTTACCTCACAAAATCAACATTTCCGGAAGGAGTATGCATATTTACTCTGTGCATGCGTGTATTTTTTAGATACTAGCAGACCTCTGTGACCCCAAGTTGGTCTCGTGGAATGGTCTCGTGGAATTCCCTGTGCTCTGAATGTTTTGATTTCAATGCTGAGAAAACTGATGAAAAAAGTACAAAAGTTGAACTCTGCATCTAAGAAAAGTGTTACGAGTAAAACACCCACACCCCCGGTAGACTTTCATCAGTGTTCAGCTCAGAAACTTTTTTTTTCATAATGTTTGGGTTCAGTGTTTCTCTTCTATTTATTTATATTGGAAATTGTAGATTTGTATTATGCCAAATGTACCAAATGAAACAGCACACAATTCTTTTAAAGACGGCATGGTTTTTTTTTTCATATTCGGTCCTTATAGCACAAAGCACTGAGTTGAAAAGTTAATAATGCAAATGTTTTTTATGCTGTTAATTATAGTTAAAAATCAAATGCTGAAGTTGGTATTGTGTGACCATAGAAGAAAATTCTCTCTCTCTCTCTCTCTCTCTCTCTCTCTCTCTCTCTCTCTCATATATATATGTGTTTGATTGATTTAATTGATTGAAAGTTGTAACGTAATTAAGATGTCAGTCGGCCTAGATATTGGTGTCCTGTATGGCTGGAATGTAACCTTAAATTTCCACTGTTATGCTATTTTTTAATCCGAAGCCCCCCTTAAATATACGCACCTTAAAGATATCTGACCTTTTCTATTCTAGACAGTTATGAGACCCTGTTATTGAAAACTATCCCATGGGTTGTTTGTGCTGGCTGTATCCCAGCAACCTCACATCGAGGTATCGGCTTTCACAGTGACCGGGAACACTCAGACTCTCTGTGCATGTTCACTCTGGCAGGAAAAGGGCTTCCCCAAAATCCACGGGTATTCTTCGAGTGCCGCTATTTCGCTGTGAACCAAATTGTTTAATGTTGGTTTTAGATGAGTTCATTCTAATTCAAAACAGTTTATTCCGCTTTGAAATAAACAGCTTTGGTTTGCGCGAGTTTCGTGTAAAACTATGTCTTTACTGTTGTAACCATTGAGCTCTTTAACATCTGCTCACTTCTAACACCAGCCTCAAGTGGTCAGTCAAGGAATTGCAGGTTCGGTCACTTCCTATTCTGCATTTGAACTGCTCTGTTTTATTTAGAGTAAAGATACTTGGCTTACTCACACAAAGACTTTGCTCTCACCCATCCAGAAGATTAAAGGAGAGCTGATGTTAAAGCATGAGCAAGTGCTTGTCATACATAGTCACACTCACATGTTGAGTCTGAATGGTTTGTTGGTCGGACTGCATTCCTGGTCTTCGTTCAGTGGGTGTAGACTTTTAAATCAGACTTTTTCATAAAATATTAGCACTTTCTTACAGACAAAACCTTGATATATCCTATAGGTGGAGGCGTTGGAAGGATATCAGCTGTTAAAGCTAGGGCAGAACAGGAAGTACTGACAAATGCCGTTTTGGAGTCGTGAGGGGCATTCGAATAATTAACCGCCTGAAAAATATCTCTGAAACGTTTAGAAAACAGAAGCCTCTCGCTAAATAAATGGGTTTAAAAAGAACTTTAACTACTTTTTTTTTTGTCACACTCACATGTTGAGTCTGAATGGTTTGTTGGTTGGACTGCATTCCCGGTCCTCTTTCAGGGGGTTTAGACTTTTAAATCAGACCGTTTCATAATTTATTTGCACCTTTACTTTTTTTCCTATAGAAGTAGCCAAACATAGAGTGTGAGGGAACGTGCATTCTGAAAGTTTACTGATGGGTTTTGTGATCTCTTTATCCGTTACACTGCAGTGTCTTTAGATGAGTTGTTAATGTAAGTGTGTTAATCTCATACGGCAACATTTGTGTCCCGTTTCCTGCAGGAGTTTCCCTGGCTGACACGATCCAATCTTTGAAAGCTGAGAGAAGTACCGGATGAAACTGAATTTTTCAGAAAATATTCCAGGAATTATTAGTTTTTATATGTTTTTATTCAATTTTATAAAAATAGTCTATAATATTTTTTGATTCGATGAAGGCACTTGCAGCTTTTTTGTTCTTCTTCTTGGATTAAAGACTTCAGGACACCTTTGCAGCCATGACCGAGGTCAAAGACCGCCGAGACGGTACCAAGATCTGCGAAAAAACAAAGACCTTATCAAATGTCCACTACACTATAACCGTTTTATGAGAAATTCATAAATAAAATTACGTTTGATTTCACTTTGGTTGATTTATTTGTGATTTTTGGGTCCTTCAGCACTTGCCTAGCTCTTAAATGTTTCTTCAATATTGTCTTGATTAGCATTAACCAATTTAATTTGACTGTACAAGATGTTCCTTGCAGATCCATTTGAATAAAATGCATCTTCTCTTGACCGCATCTACCATGACGCTATTTTTCTGCCCTCTTCATAATCACTCCATCGTTAATCAGGACTCCGCAAGTCGATCCCTAAAAAAAGAGCCCCAAAAGTGAGGGAGGGAGGGAGAGCGGCTCTGGAAAACATCTGTGATATTCCACTACACATGGAGCGTGTCTGCTAATTCTGTCAGGAAATGCATGCACGCGCTTCGTCCATTCCAAGATTTATGATCCCGCTAAAGCCGCCGCCAAGTGCTCAATGAATAAACACCAGCCTGTGGCTTCAATGTCAACCCTATCAGCTTTTTTTGATGCCAGAGCTGGAGAAACAAAGGCCATGCTTGCAGTAGTAACCTGCTAATACTGGCTCCAGAGGGCAGCTGACCGCCTGCCTCCTGTATATTTAGCTCAAGGCGAATACACGCAGAGAGGTGTAACCAACATTGGCTGGCACTCACTTCTCCCAAAGGCGTGGGTCGAGAGAGGGAGAGAGAGAGGAGGGGGGTGCTCAGTCTCAGATCACTCCACGGTGCTACAGGAGGCAGTAGGCAGCATGATTCTCTTTACATTTGGATTATATTCTCAACTCCTCTGCTATGTGTCTTCCTTCTCTTTTGCGGACAACATATTTCCTCTTCCAACAGGTGCGGTTCACTTTGCTTTTATTTGCAAATCTGATGATGTGTGGGAGACCCTCGTCTTAAAATTGTGCAGCATTCACGTTTGATTTGTTTTGAGTGAAGGGAGGGTTTAAATGCTAGTAATCCGCTTGATGTTAATGGTCATCGTGCAATAATTTACTTGCAGAATATATTCATTATCTCTAATGCCTACATGGCTCCTGTTCAGTTTTGCCAGGCAGAATTTTTAATCAGCAGAGTGCTTTTTTTGCAAAGGTATCAGTTTTTTTGGACTGTGTGGGATTCATGTTTATGAGCCGTTCCACCAAATGTAGCTTTTGAAAATGTTTTATTTTCTTCTATGTTACTTGAATCACTTGGCTGTGCTCCCGTGTTTTCGACCGGCAGATGTATTTCAAACTGTATTTGGCTTGAAGTATGCATTTAGGTTTCCATGGCTGACCACTGCATCTAGGATCCTCAATGTTGGCTGTTTCTTGAACAGCACGTCTTGAAACCTCAGTCTGCCATGGAACCTTGTTGATGCAGAAGAGCTAACTTCTGTCTTGTTGCTGTGTTCAATCTCACCACGACACAAAACATCACCTTGGTTGCAGTTTGGCTGTTTTTCTACCAGTTCAAAACCACCTACACAGCTGTTTCCATTAAAGTTCATGACTGGGTTTCAATATTTGCGCAACTTTGATCATCATTAGCAGCTGTTTGGTATAATTGGTATAAACAGGATCCTGCAAGTGACTTTCTGCAGGTGAGTTCCAGTCAAAAGGTAGTGACAGACACAACATTGACTTGTTTTGTTTGCTCATTTTGTAAAATTGCAAAAATAAACAATCATTATTTATGTTTTTACAATACTGTACATACATACACTTAAATAAATCCTAATTAAAAAATGTATGCATGGATTATTATGCAGTGCGTTCATTAAAACCAATTAAAAGTTTCATACATGGTCAAAAAATATCTATATACTTCTCTATGAGGATTCATAAATATGTCAACATTTAATTACCTAATCAAATATGAGAAATAAAAAGGTTTCTGATGATTGATCTTACTTTGTAAATATTCTTCATTTGTTCCCGGACCAACATCCCGTGTGTTTTCACCTTCTCGTGATCCCCATCCAGATGTCCAACTGCTGGAGACCAGGAGGAGATTCGACCCCTGCTGTTTACTGAGTCCTCCCCCGCCTCCTCTGTTCCCTCCACCTCCTTCGCTGTGGCGGCAGGTGGGTGAGGTGAGTCCTAGGGAACGTGTGATTGGTTTAACCTCAATGGATCGAAAACATTGGAGCGTCAGAATCTAGAGGAATCTAATAGATAAACTGGTAATGATATACAGTCACTGAACACTGAAAACCAGTTTAAAAAAATTATAATTTCCAGCACAATTGTTGTTTGTTGGTCTTTAAAATAAGTCTGTTTTATCAGCAGAATCAAGGATTCTCAGGAGGGCACAATTCTGAAACCCAGATGTGTTCACAAGGGCCTCCGGGGCCCCCAGGACCACCTGGAGCTCAAGGCCCACAGGTTTGTGATGCGCTTGCAGTGTTGGGAATGTAATAAAGATATGAGTGATTAAATATCTGTGCAAAATGCTCAAAGTAATCAAAAATAAATGACCAAAAAAAAAGTTTAAAAGAGATTTCTCAAAGGTGACGGGGAAATATTGTATGTTGACTTTAGCTTCACTAAAACAAAGAGATTAATAAAAATGTATTGCGATGCAATAAATTTACAAATAAAATTTAAATCTGGAATTTTTTCATGTATATGTAACTAAAAAAAAAATTGATAACTGTTGTGTTCATAGATAAATATATATATTGTAATTGCACAAAGCGCCACTAGGCGGAGAGGGAGAAAGAAAGGAGTTGGTTGCTGAGTAAAAACGTATGTAGTGTAATGCAGTGTGTTCGGTTGAAAATAAAGTTAATCAACACGATTATCCGGTGAATTATTCAATCGCTACAACCCAGATACAACAATAACTTCAATTATTTTACTGGAAAGTAGAATTTTTTTACAGGTTTATCAAATATTTTATAAAAATGGAATAAATACGTTAAAATGTTTACGCAGTATATCCATAATAGGGTGTTTGCAGTTTTTTTTAAATACTTTTTATTCTCTATCATTTTTATTGTATTTTACCATGCCAATGGTAAAAAGGACTTCATGCCAATTAAAACACGAAAACAAGAAAAGACGGTGTTTACCACTGTGTATTTAAAATAAATAGATAATCACATCACAACAAAAAGAACATAAAATTGTGAAGTAAAAAATTATTTAATCAATTTGTCTGAGTGTTTAACTGTTTAAATAAAAACATAAATAAAAAGACAATGTGAAGCAAATTCTTGTATTCTTTGTGTGGGTAAAATGAATCTTGTGAAACCTTTCCAAGTCAATATTTCTTTAATTTTTCAAAAAAAAAATTAACTTCAGAAGGAAACTTAATTTTTATGAATCAAAATATGTTGATTCCTATTTCAACAGAAATAATGTACAAAAAAATGTATTAACACGACAAAAAATAAAGTCGGTGATGATTTCAGCTGTGAAAATGTTCAAAATGTAAGTTTAACGTTAAATATTTACTCCATATTTACCTGCACCATCCATTAATATTCAGAAATGTCAAAAGCATCAGATGTTCTTAAAATGCAATTTTGCTTGTAATATCCAGAGAAAAGCCATTTCTTCTTCTTTTTCTATTTCAGAAGAAAACTACAGTTTCTAGTCATTTTATTTGATTACCATAACAAAAAAGTAATTTCATTTTCCCACAGCTAGGATTCTAGTTAATGTCCTAACAAAAAGTGAATGACTGAAAAGGTTTTAAAATAGTTGAGCGTTCTCTCTGTGGTCAGTTTCTGCTCTGTACTTATCCCTCTGAAGATCCCCAGACGTCTCCTTGGCCTGTAGTGACTCGGATGTGACCGTTTCAGTCCTCCACCACACTGAGACCATTAACACTCTACATTTAGAGCTCTTTCCATCACCAGGCTTTGCTCCAGAGTTCCTTTCTTAGAAACAAGGCTGAGGCAGACACACAGACATCCGACACCCCAAGAGTGCTTCACCCTGGCCTCCAAGTTCAGAGTTTGCTCGGGGGAATACACAGGGGAAGCGGTCAGAGGGGGGAAATCTGTAAGCATGGCACTGTAGTGGCCACAGCAGACATTTTATGATGATTTTGGTCAAATTTTATGTTCTGAGTCACCACAAGTATGATAAGGGGTCAGTTTCAGATGATGTCGAAGCGCACCGAGTTTGGTTCCAATCTGTTAAAGCGTTTCTGAAATACAGCTTACCATTAGTGCATTGAACAAACCAGAGCTTCCTGTAGTTATTCAAATGTAGTCAACAAATTACCAGCCAATCAGAATCCAGTATTCAGATTTTTTTAAGCAAGAAACAAGTGTATTAATTTCTTTCTTTTTTTTTTTTGTTGTTTAATTGAAAAAAGCAGGGATGATTGTGGGAATGTAGCCATGAGCAACCAATCAGGAAACAGCCATTGTTTTATTATTTGAATGCAAGAGATGTAGAATTATTAGCTAAGAAACATGAAGATATTTCATTCTAGATTTGTTTATCTGCCATTAATAGGGCCCCGCTGGGCTTCCAGGACCAAAGGGACCAAAAGGAGATAAGGTACCTAATGAATAGGATAATCTGTTGTTGGGTTTCTAATGGTTTTGTTTTTTACATTCCAGTGCGCTTACTTTAACAATCGTATATGCTCTATGCACTCTGCAGTAAAGTTTCATTTAAAATTTAGTAACAGTGTTGGTTCTTTTTTACTATTTGGTTGTAAAAGTTCATTTTCACAAATCTGGCAATAAATCTGATGTATTTTATTCATGGAATCTCTGTAACGGTCGCTGTAATAAACAGATTTTTCTCCTCCCAAAGCAAACCGCTTGATACATTCTATATAGAATATCTGCTTTTAATGTAATCTTTTATAGTTGGTTTATTCTAATGAAACGTGATATCTTCATAGAGATTTTATGGTAAAATAACTTAATGCTCTTTTTCTCCTGTTTCATTCTTTCCAGGGAGAAATTGGACGACCTGGACAAAAGGTGAGTCCTTTGAGTTAAAGAAATTATTGAATAAAATCAAATATGAGACAAAATTTATTCATTATTCATGGAAAATATAGTTATATCTGATAAATGGGTAAATTGTTAAGAATTCCATCCATCCACCCTCCCATCTGTCCATCCATCCTACAACCCATCCCCCGTACCATCCAAATGTCCATCCGTCCGTCCGTCCAACCACCTACCAATCCACCCATCCATCCATCCATCTATCCCGCATCCAGCTGCTCATTTACCCTCCCTTCATTCCATCCATCTATCCATCCATCAAACCACTGACTCACCCACAATCCCATCCATCCACCTATTCATCCATCTATCTAATCCATTCCATCTTTCCACCAACAAGCCCATCCACCCATCCATCCCTCTATCCTTCCATCAACCCCCTGACCCATCCGTCCATCCAAATATTTTTCAACATTACAGGTTGGGCTCTCAGGGCTCTGCCGGAGATTGGATGAAAGGCAGCATGCACCATTTTCAGTTCAATTTTTAAAAAGTTTAACTTTTAAAAACTTAAAAATATTCTAACATATTCTTTTTTTTCCCTTAAATTTTTAGACGACACATTGAGAGTAGTCAAGGGGTTCCAATCATGCAATTACCATGTTACAGTAATTTTTTGGATTATTTGTTTAATTAAAAACCCTCTTCGTTCAGGACACTTTAACAGAATCCCTGGATGTGGGTGATCTGCTGCATTGTTCTACTCCAGACAAGCTGTTACTGCAGCATGGTTTGCAGTGTTGCAGAGTAATTTAGCTTAGTGCTGGGGCAGCCCAATAAATCATTGGTCCACCCACAATCCTCTGCTCCTGTCGTTAGCAAATGATTTCATTAAAGCCAGGGGATGGATGGAGTCCCCCCCCCCTCTCTCTCTCTCCCTCCTCTCAGAAGACAGGTCATCCTCACCTTGTCCATGTGGTTTTCCTCCGAGTAGCCATTAAATTTAATTTCTACAGGCGCTTTTACACTGAGTGGCACTCAACTGCTTGGGACAACCTGGCCCTGAGTTGCCTCCCTTTACTCTTATGATGGTTTCCTTGTCCTCACAGATTTATCACCAGTTTAACCCCTTAAAACATGTAGATTAGATCAATGGGATTCGGAAGCAAATACAGTACTGTACAAAATAAAAAGTTTTCTCTTGTACCGTTAGACAAAGGTCTAATAGAAAAGTGGGGAAAAGCTTTTGTGTAGTCGTTCGTATGTTCTGAAAAATGGCCAAGCGATCAAACATATTGCCAGGATTTGTATGAGACCAGCTGCTTATAATTGTAAATAGATGTCAGCATAATAATTTAAGAGATGAACGCTTAATTAAAAGGTTGCTGGTTTGTGTTGCAGGGGCGCAGTGGCCCTCCTGGTCTCCCGGGACGACAGGGACCAAGTGGATGGCAAGGAGCAGCGGGATCTAAAGTTAGTTGTTTCACATCAACACAACTTATTTATTATTTGTGAATTTACACCAGAATTTATTCAGAAACAATTCGAAGGGGAACATTTAGTGCTCAAGGCATCGTTTATCTATTACAGGTGTGTGGATGTTAAGGTACACAGAGATTGTAAATAAAATATCTATACGTTCTGTTGTATACGTCGTTGAATTCAATTATTTGACATTTAATAGACATACTTTTATTGACTGTTTTTAATTATTCAAATATATTCATTAGAAAACTTTGCATTTAACCATCTTTGAGATGTCGAATATGTTTAAATTGCTTTATCCAAGTCAAAAATTTCCATATTTATGGATCGAGCACTGAAATTGCTCAGAAAATGTTGTTTTGTGACTTTCTGCACATTTTTGAGGCTCTAGATGTGCTCAAAAAGTCACAGAATTGGTGAAAATTTACATCTTATTGATGTTCAAAAAGTGGGTGTGGCAAAATGCCTCTAAAGCACCACTTAATGCGTGTAAGAGCGCCGCTAACTGTTGGATGTAGGTGAATGACGTACAGCACACATGTGTAGGGTACCAAAATTTAAATATAAATATTTTTTGGATTGCGTTTACAACATTCGGCTATCTCACAAAAACCTCTAAAAATGATTACTTTAGCATGTGTCTATAAAAAACTCCGCCAGAGGTTTTATCCGTCAGTCTTATTTAAAGGCATATTGACTTCATTAAACTATGTGCGGATGGTGGCATTCAAAATAAACAGGAAGTTGTTAAAATTGCCATGCGAGTAAAGAGAACTCATCTAAAATGTACTCTCTCGGTTACAGTGGCAGGCGGTCACAGGAAATACAACATTAAACATTGATAAGATACTTTTTATTAACTAATTTTGACATATGTGACAAGATTATTGGCTGAAACAATTACAGAATATATTCAGACTCATTCACAGCGCCACCAAGGGGTCATGACACTTTATGATATGGCTTTATTATGTCATTTTCCAGTTCTGTTCAGTTATTTTGACAATTTTGACAATTGACTACATATTCAAAATAGGGATTAGTTCTCTATTTTGAAAGAAACTAGCGGTGGAGGTGTGAGAGTCCTTTGATTGCTGCTTGCAGCTTTAACTGGTATTGGTTTTTAATCATTATAGAATTGCATTGATCACATTTCAGCAGTTCAGATTTTCAAAACTCATGAAAATGCTGCGTTACGAAGAACTACAGTGTACACAAGTCACCACTAAATATCCAACTATCAACAGATAATAGCGAACAACGTAAACCTAGAACACTCTCCTGGTTCTGTCTATCTCCATTGTCTCCTGGTTCTGTCTGCACAGGGATTTATCCTGGTTTTGTTTCTTTTCTTCTTTTAACGCCTTTCTGCAGCTGTTCGTTAAGGCTATGTCTGATGAAATTATAAGAAACGAACACAGTCCAAACAAAGGGGAGTACGATAAAACCCTCCACCTTCTTTCCCTTGGTTCTTCAAGCAAAAACATGTGATGAAGTGGGTCCTCACAGCACTTTGGAAAAGTTTATATTAATGTGAAAAAAGAAGAAATGCTACCTTTTTAAAGGCAAAGGGTCCTCACACCTTATATTGATTTAATTCAGATTTACCTTGTGTTCGTTCACTGCGTTTGGTCCATTGATGAAAATAAACTGTAGAATATTGTACATTATGTACAAAAACTGAAACGTAGACAAAGGTGTAAAGAGCGTACATTTTAAATCTGTGATTAAGAACAAAAGTATAATATTAAGCATCAGAAAACAATGCTGTGAGCTTCTGTGTTTTATAGGGTGAGAAAGGTGACCATGGGCTTATGGGAATGCCAGGACCAAGAGGACCAATAGGACTCAAGGTTTGGGCGCTCTTCACTCTCTCTAACAGCACTGGTGTTATTTTACTGTGTTTTTGAAAACATTAAATGCTTTTTTTTCTTTCATGCAGGGCTTACCAGGACACAAGGGAGAAAAAGTATGTTTGTGTCACTGTTTACTTCCTGTTTACACACTTATTTTATATGTAAGAGCCATTTTACTGGATTTTATCATACATACATATATAAATATATATATATATATATATATATATATATGAACGGAGACACTAAATATATAAGTTTTCCAAATGGGTATTGGTCCATCATGAGTAACTGTTTTATCAGATTTATATTCAAATCTTTTTTTTTTCTTGTTTCTAACCATTGTGTTGTTCTTTATATGTTGTTTTTAGCAAAGAATTCGCAAATATGTTCTAAAAGCCTTATGTTGCACATAAAAAATTACCAAATATTGCATTTTAACACAAACTAATTAAATCTGTGAAATAATTCGAGGGACAAGTTCGTATTTTTTTAAATGACGCTCCAAGATATCGTCAAAAAAAATGAACAAATATGTAAATTAGAAATTGAGAGAACATACCTTTGCTCTTCCCGTACCTTTGCTCTTCTAATGATCCAAGTGATGCAACTACCTGCTGAAAACTGACTTATGGAAATTCCTCAGTTTTTCAGGAGGGGGAGGGGTTAGGGTAACAGGAATCAGTAAAACGCTGGGATTAAAAAAAAAAAAACATTACATTTTACGAAAGTATCGATATTTGTGTAAATAAATGTATTTGAAATGAACATTGCACATGGATTTATAAAATAAATTATATCCTTTAAAGAAAATATTTATATTTTATGGTAAAGTGTAGCATCAGAGACTGGAGACAAACATAAATGCTGTTTTTCAGTGTTTTAGATGGATTTTTTCATTTTTTTTAAATGTTCTAGCTTAAATTTGTAATATGAATAATTTGTAGTACACTTTGCTTAGTCAAATGTATTTATCAAACAATTTCAATGCTTAATTAAACGTATAATGTCCCAGGGACATAATCATGGAATGGCTCATAGCTATTTAAAAATGATTTGCTATTTTGTTTTGTTAAACAAATATACTTCTCTTTTCAGGGCACACATGGTTTCAGAGGAGAAGTCGGATTAAAAGGCGACAAGGTAATAAACACACAATACGTCTGGTACTAAATGTAAATAAAATTGTTAAAAGATTTTGTCATGATTTGTTTCAGGGATCAATGGGTCTTCCTGGAATGCTTGGCCAGAAGGTGCTGAAAATATTCTCTTTAATTAATTTATTTATTTATTTGCGTGAAAACCCATAATAAAGCCGAAGAATTCCAGAAATAAATGTAATCTCTAGAAATTACTCTAAACACATTTAAAACTGCTCGCATCTCTGCAGAAGACGAGGGCAAAGGATTGACAGAGCTAAACTGCAGAGCAAAAATGTGATTAGAAATACTTTATTATTTAATAATAAAAAAAACTGAAGAAAACTGAAACACCCACGAGAGGGAAAACCTGTGTAACCGAAACTACACTGCAGAATGTTAAAAGAAAAACAAAAACAGACAGAAAGGTATATGCCACAGGAATGTAAACCACCTAAAATAGCTGAAGACAGAATTATTAGCCCCCGGTGATGCTCTTAAATGATGATTAACATACAAAAAAATTTAAACGTTTTTTATTTGTTAGCCGTAGTTCTCAACAAATCTCATATCTCCGGAGGAGTAATAGCCCATTCTTACAGATCCATTAAGCTAATCTAGATTTGTGGTCTTCTTGCATTAACCTTCTGACAGATATCATATTGAATCGTCTTGTTCTCCACCGTGTTGGTTTCATTAAACGTCTTGATAATGCTTTGTTCTTTAGTTACAGCCGCCTGCTTTCATAAATGTGTGTTTCATGAAAAAATTCTCCATCTTTGTGAGCAAATGATCTCTTTTGTCTTTTTCCTCATGACAGTGCACATCACTTCACTAGTGGTTTTGCACGATACTCTTCAGCGTACAGTGCAGTTTAAATATGTAACTAGGTTAATCCTGAAATTTAGCAAGTGATTGGACAGCAGTTGTTTGGTCTAAAGTCAATCAAAGTAATAATTTCGTACGAGGACTAATACTTTTGACCTTGGACTAATTATTTATTTAACCAACTACAAGAATCATTCATTATCTACAGTACAAAAGTGATAAGACATTTGTCATTGGAGAGCTTATAATTTTGTCTTCAACAGAAAATAGCTGCGAGTTCTAATGAATCTTGTGCTCAGTTAAAGAAACATATTCTAGACGAGGAGATGCGAAGAGAAGAAAGTTCACTATCTACGCTGTTGGCAAAAAAATGTTGAGACAAATAAAATTGCAACAGAAACCAGAGGTAGGTTTGCATTTATAAGGGATTTGTTTTGGTGGAACAGGTTTTTGCACATTTCAAAAGGAAAAAATTAATCTACATATATATTTATACACACAATTTTGCACAAGAAATATATAAGTAAAATAATGGTATTGCACTGCAATACGCTTTTTTTGTGAGCTTTTTAGTTCAGAAAACTGAGGATGTCAATATTGATCTGCAAGGTATATGAGTTTAAGTGAATTATTTGGACAAATAAAAGTGTATAGGCAAAAACAAAAAGTCAGTTGCGTGTTTTTTATGCATCAAACTTTAATAAATACAGCTTTGGTGTGTTTTTGTGGTAATAATAAATGTTAAACACTATTTCTAAAATAGTTTTCGGGGTCCTGTTACCAGATTTCGTCATTCTTATTTTCATAAATGAATGTCATTTGCATGCCATGACCTTAAATAGTAATGACATGCAAACTTAGCAGTGAGCAAAAGCACCGGCAAGCGTTATATAAGAAGATTAGAGCAAACAGAACGTGTGGCTCTTGTGGGACTTGCATCTCATTGTAGTTTCCAATTTCACAGACATCCTTTCTATATTATATTATTTATCTGTGCAGATTTAAATGTTCTGTTTAGGTCTTTTTGTGGCTGAGTACGATTCTATTTGAAGATGAATTGTCAAATGATCCACAGTTTTTTCAATGAAGTTTCATTCAAATTTTCAGGGTGAAATGGGCCCTAAAGGAGAGCCTGGCAGCTCAGGGAACAGGGGACCCACAGGACGCCCTGGGAAGAGAGGAAAACAGGTGATGCGTCCTAAAAAAATAGAGAACATTCTGATGCTAGTGTTTAAAACAATAGAAATGAATGTGCCGCTGTGTGCTGCAGGGGTCAAAGGGTGAGAGTGGTTTGGTTGGACCCATGGGACCCGCAGGCCCTCCAGGCACCCCTGGGCATCCTGGTCCGCCTGGTTTACCTGCTTCAGGTACTACACAGATGCTTTTTATCCCAAGGTATTAATGTTGTGCCTGCAGAGAGACCCCCGGCTGGTGGTGCTTGCAGCATGTTTAGAGTTAAATGTTATTTATTGTATTATTTTGTGCCGTTTCAGGGTGGATCATTCATTGCTGTGGTTTCATTTGCCATTACAGATTTTACAGGCTTTAATTACTTTATTTAATTTATCTTTTTATTTTTCAATATGTCATACTATATATTGTACATTCATGTTAAAAAGTGATTACAAAACTTTCAAATGTTAAAGGGGTGCCTGTCTGGTTGGCGCGCTCATCACAGCATTTCACAAATAAGCAACGTATAAATGTCAGGAAAACTAGTTTCTGACCATATCTCTGATTCCATGGAGACCTGTTCACAGTCAAGTCTATTTTTTAGTTAAACGTGTAATTATCAGGATAAGTCACAGTTCTGCACTTTTTCAGAATTAACTCAAGCTTTTCTAACCCTTTGTTTGACACGCTGTCTCGGTGAAGGGGGCGTTGCCTGATGGTGTCGGAACCACAATGTAAAACCTTTTTTTTTTATTATTTTTGCACTTTTTTGAGACAATATAAATGATGGAGGAGAGACGAGTGGTGCTAGACGCATGCTCTGCCGACAAAGTGAAAGAACTTTTTAAAGTGTTTAGGGTTAAATATTATTTGTTCTATTATTTTTGTGCCGATCATTTGTGTTTTTAGTTTTCAAGGGCTTTTTTTACCTAAATAACTATTTCAGCTCAATTGTTTTTCTTTTAATTTTTTATTTTATGTATTATATTGCACATGCTTTTAAAAAGTTTAAAAAAACATTAAAATGTTAGGGGCTGCATTTAATGGCAAGAGTGCTCAACGCAGTGTTGAATTCAGGAACATATAAATGTCAGGAAATCCCAATTCTAACTATGTCCTTGGAAACCCGTTCACCTGGTAAATCAATGGGGTCACATTGCGTTCAATTTTTTTACTTTAATGTGTATTCCTCAGTATTTCTTGCACTTCGTTAATAACTCCAAGCTTTTTTTAACACTTGTTTTGACATTTAGTGTCCGTGAAGGGGGCGTGGCCTAGTGGGAAACCATGCACAAACTAGAAATACAAAAATTATTTTTCCTTTCGGTTCGATTCCATGGAGATCCCACAGCAACAGTTGGGCACACGGCAAAACACATGGATCTTAAATCATGGCCGGAAATCCCAACGCTGCTCCATTTGGCTTCATCTGCAACCCGATCTCGGGTTGGAGCACGAGTCGTGACATCATGCCCTTTGCTACAAAATCACAAACATGATGTCATCACTTTGTTCACAGGACAGCTGCAGGATCGTTTTGGGTTCACGGTTTATTATCATCGATTGCTTTCTCCTGGTGATAGATGAGAGCCAGCTTTAGTATCTCTTGAAATCCTTCCATTACTCTGTAGTCACTGTGTCTTGTGTGTCCTCCAGGACTCTACATGCTGGGGCAGAAAGGAGAAAAGGGTCTTCCTGGGAGCCCGGGTCGCTGTGGCTGTAACACCGCCTCTAGTGCAAACCCCTCTTTTGACCACTTGCACTGGGGCGTCTATCCCAGAGTGCCCGCGGTAAGGCTTGGCAAGTTTTGGGGGAACAGAAAATATGCCACCTTCACCAGATTGAGTGTTGGGGATCAGGTTGAGATCAGTTTGTTTTTGCTGAGACCCCATCAAAAGTAAATAAACAGGTTAGGATTTGTTTGAGGTCTGCAAATCAAGCTTTATTTTGCATAAATCGTTTGTTCAACAGCTTCATTTGCTTATAGATCGAGATTTAATCAGATCTCTGGAATATTGAATGGTACAATAGTTTTCTAAAAACTCTAAAACTTTACAATTGTAGATTTACGTGGTGAATAACGAACAGGAGCTGAATCGCCTTCAGACCGACAACGCTTTGGCATTCCGTAAAGATCAGAGAACGCTTTACTTCAAAGATACTGATGGCTGGATGCCAATCCGGGTGAGTAAACCCAGTTTATTATTTGACATGTGTAAGACTTAAGGTTGGGAAATACGAAAAAGGGGGTTAATCCAATTAATTCAAGTCGGGTTCGATGCTGCTGTGATTGAAATTTAGAAGATTATACATTTTGCATGCTACTGTAATTGAAAAATATGTCGAATCTTTTAGAATGTCTGAGATAGAACAGGACGTTACATCACAGCAGGAAGTTGCGTGAATAAGGCAGCTGAAGGAAATATCGAATAACGTATTTCAGAGAAGACAGGAGAGGGCTTGAAGTCCAAATATTTACTCAAAATTCTTGAATAAATTAATGTGTAATAACACATTACAGATATATCTGGGTGAACTAACTGCATTACACAACAGCAACGTGTGACAAAACTCCCGTCGCAATGCGTTAGTTTTCACACCCCTTCCTTGTGGCCTGGCCTTATATATGTTCTTAAAAAATGCGAATTAGTTGGGGCGTAGTTCCGTTTGCGTCTGGCCTTTTGGGTCGCTCACCTCCTGTAATGGTGGATTGTCTGATCCTCTGCACAGAGAAAAAGACACTCGGGGTGATAACACAGGTCTATAAAAATATCCTATTGATTAAAGTCAAGTAACAAAAGAAATACACAATTATCACTCATTTATTTTTCAGTTTAATATTACACTTAATACTCAAATGATTATAACATAGTACACCACATAGTTAAAGAAAAATGAAACTGTTGGGAGATACCTAAATTATCCTTCACAGCACAGCAGCGCTTTTGGCTTTTTGGCCCTGGAACCTGAAAGAGAGAGAGAGAGAGAAAGAGAGAGAGAGAGAGAGAGAGAGAGAGCAGCTCCTCAGGGTCTTCCCCTTCCTCAGCCTTCTTTTGTTCAGAACGCAGCATGGTTTGTTAGCTTTAGCATCATCAGTGTCTAATTTTAATAAAGCTGTTATGCCTTCTTAAACCTTTCTTCCAGAGTCTTCAATAATTGGTTATGATGAATAACTTTACAGAGAACACTACAGCAACTGTTACCGTCACACTTTATATGGATATAGCAATTTTTACAACAAAAAAAATTGATGATTTAAATACAAACAGTTCTGGGAAGTGGGTGGGCATCTCATTCGACTGCCATCGACACTTTCCTCTAATTGGATAGCACTTTGAACATGCACCACTTCCTTGTCGAATGCTCTTGCAATAAAAACAAAGAAGTAAAATAATGCATATGATCAATTGGAAAGATTTTTTTTAATTTTCCCCTCAAAAAACTAGGCGGGCCATGTGATTGATGGCTACAGATTCTGAGAAGTAGTTCTCAATTTCTTATAATTACAAAATAAATTATTTATAATTGAGGTAGAGCTCTGAAAACATGACCATTCCATTCTTATCAAGAAGTACAGTAATCGGTATCACGTCGTCCACTACTTACGTCGTCTGTTTCACAAGTGTTTCCTGGCTTCAAACATTGGTTGAAATCAATCTGGGTAGAGCATATCCTGTGTCCAACTGTGCCCTTTTTAAAGAAATCTTCAGTAAAATGAAAACAGATGCATTCTTCTAAACACTGGCTTGCTCCTTGTTACACACTTTTTTCCAAGAATAGGCTCTGTGTGTTGGTAGAAAAGTTATTTTGTAGCTGTACGACGTAGAACAGAGCACCTTCCTGTAATCTTCGTTCATCTAAAAAGAAACTGATTTTGATTCCTATGTGGTGTTACTGCAGTTAATACTCATAACCCATTGTATAAGACTCTGGAAGCAAGGTTTAAGAAGGTATAACAAAAAATGTGGAACGCTGAAAAAGCTAACAGCTAACTAAACTGTATTGGAGAGGGAGCAAGAGATTCACAGCACCCTGATTTATAAGAGCCTAGCTCTCATAGGCTTCCTATGTCGACCAGTTTGTGATGTAACTTCCTGTTTTATCTCAGAACAATAGAATTCAAAACATTACAGTAGCTATGGCTTTAGCATTAGCAAGGCAGAGCTTTGCTAATGTCTGTATGTGATGTGTGTCTGTAACGTAAAAAAAAAAAGCTGTTTTTAATAAAACAAAAACCTTTTGAGTCCTGAAACTTTTGCCCTATCTTTACTGTTCCGCCAGCTCTTATATGGCTGGAGATCCAGCACTTTTTGGTTTCTCAGGTCCATTACCAGTTTATCAAATAATATGGATTTCCTGCAAGCAGATCAAGCGTTAACATGGGTAGTTAACAGGCATTTGACCCCAAAAATAAACAATCATGTTTCTGTCGGTGTTCATGAATTCTTGACTTTTCTTTAAGTTTCAGTTTGTGATTACAGTTAACACCGTTCCAGTCGATGGAGCGTGATCGAGATCAGGAGGGATTCTGCGGAGACAGCATTGTGCAGGTTGAAAACGGAGAGGAGTGTGATGATGGAAATAAGGTGGTCACAGATGCCTGCGTCCGTAAGTATCAACTTGTTCCAGTTAATGGCTTTTTCAGAGCTTAATGTCGGTTAATGTAAGAGAACCTGCTAAAACAGCGAAGGAAGTATAATCTGATCCTGTTAACAAGTGTAGCCGAGAATATCTGTCATTCAGGAGTCGCCCAAACATGTGCTGTCCTTACCGATTACAGAATGCTGCATGCTGATTGGTCAATGGCTGCATTCTGTGGTCAGACGCTGTACAACTGGCTGTAGACCCGGGTGTTTAATATCAAGCTAGATCCGTGACTTCTTTTATACTTTCATTTTCTTTGTAAATGTGATTAGCCTGCCAAACGGTCCTTAAGTTATCGAGAGCAAGAATAGATCTGATGTGTTCAGAAGATGGAATAACTAACACACACACACCTTTCAGGATGCAAACATGCGTTTTGTGGGGATGGATATCGCTACGAAGAGACCGAGGAGTGTGATGGAAAGGATTTTGGATATCACACATGCAGATCCTTTTTGCCAGGGTAAGTTCTTTTTTTGTAAAAATACTTTGAAATGGTTGGAAGTTGAGTTTGGGGAGAATTTACCAAAGAATTATAAAGTCAGGTCCGAGCTTGTTTTCATTTTCAGGTAAAGTCTGTATCTCCTTGGAAATTGTATCCACATGAGAATTTTAGGAGCCGCCAGGGATCATAGAGTGAATATCCCTCAACCTGTTTCCCAGACTCACCCATAGCCTCCTATAGCTATGCCAAGACTACTTTCTTGGAGGCCTTCTGATCTGATATCCAAACTCAGCTGCTTAGATTTCCGTTTTTGCAGAGTATGTCTTTGAAAAATAAGTAAATGATGTTCTTTTCTTTCTCTCCTCAGATCTTATGGAAATCTCAAGTGCACAGCTGACTGTTTCATAGACTCAACATATTGCAAGTTTTTCACATGAGGTCTCGTGTGATCCATGCAATGACACGGAAAAACACGGATACGTCCCGTAAAAGAATCGTCAAAAACTCGTCAAAGGCAAGATTGATTTTGTGCTGATAAGAACTCCGGATGCAAACCCTGGCTTTATTGGCTACGCTTAAAGGAACCCAGAGATTGTGTGTCTCTTAAAGATGGGTAACAGACTCCTCATACCTCAAAGTAATTCAGGGGAGAGGGTTTTTCATCTGGTCCACTGGACATCCGTCATTCAGTCCACTCAGCATTTGGGACACTGATTGTATCTATTGAATCTTGCATGAGGATGTGATTGCAGTAGTCGTGTCACTGGAGTTCCTATTTGAGGCATGCAACGTAAAAAAAAAAAAAATATATATATATATATATATATATATATATATATATATATATATATATATATATATATATATATATATATATATATATATATATATACATCATTATATATATTATAAATTATATATTAAAAATATTCATAATTTTTAATAATAAGCAATTTCATGCTGTTGGATTTGTACAGTGTAGCTTGTACTGAGTATACGATTAACTAAAGGCTACTAGTAAATAATAATGGATCGATTTAAATAACTGAGTAAATAAATAGGTACCGAACATTTCCAACTCTGGCCACTTCCTGTTTATCCACCGTTAATTTGGGGAAAGAGCTCTGCTAAAAATATAGCTACTAAGTGCTGTTTTATCTAATGAGCATAACCACTATACTCTTCTTTCTTTACCTAATGCTAAGCCCCGCCCCAAGAGATCAGCCAATCACAGTTGAGCATTATCAGGCTTTACCTTCACTGAGATGGATTGAGTTCTTGTTTTAGGGGGTCGTACCCCACAATGATAAAATAATATGCGCGCAGCTCGGTAATAGAGTTCATTTTACTTCCAATTACTAATCAAATCATCTGCTTTGGACTTTTTTTTTTTTTACTGTATATGTCAGATCGAAGTTCACGAATACAACTTTTGAGGTTGAACCTTTGAATGAAAAGTGTCGCGTAAAAAGTGTTGATCCTGGACGTTAACTATTAACTTAAACCTGTAAAACCTCCACAATGAAAAACTTGATCACACAAGTGTTTCCAGGATGAAATTAGTCCAAAACAATCCGTTAACTCCTGCTGGACAACATCAAGCGGTTCTGAACTTGGCAACCGTTGCTAAGGAGGGTTGACGTGATTCGTAACAAAATGACCAAAATTATTTATAAGCAAAGCTATTTACAAAAACCAATTCTACACACCATTAAGTAAAACCTACATTTTTAAATAAATGTAAACATTAATTCAATGATGTATTTCTCAGTTCGTAAGGAAATCGCAGCTTTAAACATAAACCGGGTTCTCAAGTTTTGATCACACCCTCCCTGATAATTCCTTATTAAGGGATGATAAAAGATATAAATGCTTCAACCACGTTCAGTGCTAACAAAATGAATTTAAGTCGAGTGCATGGTTGAGTGGGAAAGCCATTGTTTCCCGGACCGTGGCTATTTGGGCCAAAAGTTCAGCCCTCTTCTGCTTCTGATTGGCAGGATTGTGAGTATCTTCCAGTGAGAAGAGAATGTTTTCCATCAAGGGTTGTTTTGTTCAGGGTCTTACATTATTGTGATTGGCTGATGGTGGCCAATGCCAGAATGAGACTCGAGAACCCTGAACATCAACAAAACTTTCACGAAGAGCTAACGATTTCATGTAAAAAAATAACAAAAAAAAAAACGCTTAATATATGGTAAAACGCTATTAGAATGTTTTGGGCCCAGAAGACCACGCTTTCCAGAATCAGCTGCTGGGTTTTCATTTAGTCAAACACTTTCAGAATCAAATCTCAGGTAAACTCTTGCAGGAGCCTCTTTGAGTCCATTCGTGTAGTCTTGAAGCAAACGGAATATGGAATATTTACAAGTCTTGCAGATGTTATTTTCAACTAGCTCTTAATTCTGTACATAGAAAACAAATATTTACAAGCAGCAGCTAAAAAAAACTTTGGGGGAAACAATGAGGCGAAGGCTCCCCAGCTGAAATAAACATGTGCTGTCTGCATTACTACTGGCATTAGCTGCTATTCAGGCTAAAGACTGTTCCGTTAAGGCTGGACTCCTTCTGTCATGATTTCTAGCCATTGCTAGAGTTCAGTCTGAATATACCTCAGCATTTCTAGAGTGCTATTACCTTCTGAGGACATGAGGCGTCTCATCCAGCACTTACCGACTGTTACTTATGATGATATCTCGCTTAAGTGTCTCAGAGTTACATTACTTTGATCGTCTAACTAAAGGCCAGTTTTCCATAAGCTATCAATTGTCGTTTTTTGCAAAAACTTTGATTTTTTTTTTTTTATGTAAATATGATCATTTATTTGGGGAGTAAGAATCTTGAATTTCTGGAATCTGGTGCAGCTGCATGCTCGTACTGTGTAGCCTTGTTAAAAAAGTGCAAGATTTCCACCTTACGATGTAACATTGCTGGTATTTTCAGAGTTAAAGTGCTTTTAGCTTGTTACTGACTGTTATCGTAGTATTTGTAAAAATATAGGAAGATGTTTAAGCAAATACTGCACAAGAATCAAACAGAAAAGAGACTGAATGTTTGTCCTAGTGGAAAATGTTCGTCGTTAATATTAAATGTGTTCGATACTTTCCTCTGATGTTAAATTAAAGCTTGAAAAGCTAACGTACACTGTCGTGTTGTCTTGTTTTATGATGGTGGATGAATTTTTTTTCAGTATTGGTTCATAGAATTTATTCCTGAATGGTGGAATGGGGATGTAATAGTGGAACTTTCGAAATCTCCTGAGAAAAGAGAACATTTATTGCAAATCTTATAAAAATTGTATTTACTGTTTGTAATATCCACCATAATTTTTTATTTTGATTCCATTGTGTTTTTAGACCACTCCTGCAGAAACCATATCCTTCAAGTATCTTGTAATAGTTGGGTAACTACCGTATTTTACCTTTTAAAAAAAAGAAAACAACTGCTAGAAAACGAAAACTTTTTGTAAATATCTTGAAAAATGGGATGCAAAATGTATTTTTTGAGGAGCAGAATGGGGCACATTTATGCCTTATGAGGTCTTGAGCACAGAGGGTGCATAGAACCCTATAGTACTTGTTCAGATTATAATGTTTTGCAGCTTTTGGTGCATTTTTGATGTGCTTGATAACCCACCAAATTTTTGTCTACTGGTGTTTGAAAAGTGTATGTGGCAAAATGGCTCAATAGCACCCCCTATGGGTTGCAGCTTGTTATGTGCATTGAGTTTGTTGTAGGCGAATGAAATTCGGCAAACGTGGCAGGAAGTTGGCTATTTCGCAAAAACCTCTTTTGCTTGTGTCGTACTGAATTCCTCCTAGAGATTTTGTCTGTTAATCTCTTAGCTTTGCAAATTTTCTTTGTTTTGCACCATCACCAAAAAAATTCCTAGTCCTTGAAACTTGTTTCACTGACCATGGCAATAAAAAGAATGTCCAAAATGTTAACTGTTCATGTTCGAGCACATCTACAATGTACTCTCCCTGTTATAGCGCCAACAAGTGGCAACAACATTTAATATTGATGAGATGCTTCTTTTTTTTTCTTTACAATTTTTGACATGTAACAAGAATATTGGATGTGTTCAAGCCCTTTGATCGCTGCTTGCAGTTTTTATGTAAGCCCGTCCCCCAGTCCTCGGTTTCAAGGGCTAAATTCTTACACATTCTTACCAAATTCTTAATGTTAAATGAGGTATTATGCTCAAAAAAATTAATTGTTCATAATTCTGCAAATATCATTGTACTTCCTTATTAACAGTAATGTAAAATGTGAACAAATTAAATATGTTTGTTCTGCAAGTTCCTTTGTTTTCTTGTAGTTGTGGCTGACTAAGCTCAGTGTAAGAGCACAAACCTTTGCAGATTCGGATCTGCAGCACACTGATGAGCAGTCTGACAGTGATTGACGGTGTATTGATCATGGAGAAGATGGAAGGTGACAGATAAAGATGTTAAGGATGCTGTTGAGAGTTTTCCAAGAAAACAAACCTTTTCTGCTGAGTGGAGACCTGACCAGCAAGCCAGCAGTGGAGGGTTACCCAGATCTGAAAACATGTTTCAGAAACTCTGAAACCTTTTTGAAAATGTTTGCTGCTCAGTAACATAATTACACGGCCGTATCTTGATCTGCTAATCATAATAATGTCATTTGGCCACGGGTGAGCTGAGTGATATCTTAGCATTGCATAACACAATCTGATTTAGAACTTGGTTGGGAAGGTGCCAAAATAAGGCTTTGGAGAGGGGGGATATGTGAGGCTTAGATGAGGTTTTATTTTGATATCTCTGCCTAAAACTTTCCATCACGGCTGGCTGGAAACTACAATAATCTTCTATTCTGGAGCTCTTTATATCTTTGTGAAACGAATGTCCCATAAATACATTACACATGTACAGCCTTTTGCTTTTACCACTAAAACTTGAACCATTTTTTTAAGCATTACAGAACTAAACCCCAGTTTTTTATAAAATGTTAGTAACTAGTTTTTTTTTTTGTTTGTTTTTTTTTTAGAAATATTTATAATCAGATCACATTGCTTTGATGTCCAAGCTGGGGTATCCAGACAAAACCCCAACAGTTCCTGCAGCCCAGTTGGGTTTCGACCATCCAACCGGTTCACAATTATCTTCCATCAAGATAAAAATTCTAATATCTTGGAAAAAGTAGTGTGTACTCTCACCTGTTGGGGATACGTCGTCCAACATCCAACCTCCACTAAATGTAATTTGGCGAATGTTTGAAAGAAGCAGCAGGCTGAGCATTGGGATAGTCACAGTCACAGGAGGGACCGAGGTCCTCACCTACACATTTCCCCTTTGAATTCCATTTACCAATAATGAACTTAAACCCAACCTCCCCCTAAGCCTTCAACTGAACCCTGACCCTCACCAAATCCTTAACGCAATGCAAACTCTAATCCTAAAACTCAAACCTGACCCTTACCGAACCTTTACCCCAACCAAATTCTAAATACAAGCACAAAACCTCCGTTCCAAATCACTCAAACCTACCTCTACCTCTTAGCCCAACCCTAATCCTAAACCTAACCCCACATCTAAACTCAAAACTGACCTGTGACCCTCACCAAACCCTTTTCCCGACCTAAACTCTAAACATAATCCCAAAACCTAACCCCATTCCAAATCACTCAAACCTACCTCTACCTCTTTGCCCAACCCTAATCCTAAATCTAACCTCAAAACTAATCTGTGACCCTTACCAAACCCTTATCCCGACCTAAACTCTAAACCTAATCCCAAACCCCATTCCAAATCACTCAAACCTACCTCTACCTCTTAGCCCAACCCTAATCCTAAATCTAACCTTAAAACAAATCTGTGACCCTTACCAAACCCTTATCCCGACCTAAACTCTAAACCTAATCCCAAACCCCATTCCAAATCACTCAAACCTACCTCTACCTCTTAGCCCAACCCTAAATCTACCCTGAAAACTGAACCCTGACCCTCACCTAACCTTTACCTCAACCCAACACCTAGTTTAACAGGCTTGGAATAACTCTTAAAGGAGAAATGCGGAGAATCTTGTCTTGGCAAGTGACAAAGTTTGACACCTCATCTTGAAGTAAGAACCCTACAGAGGAAGCTCATTGCAGTCACATGTATCAAAGATCCTTTTGGCTATGATCCATTGTGAATGATCCTTGGTGAAAGTAAAAAAGTAGACTTTTGAGTCTTTTGGGGAAGACTCAGCTTCTTTCGTAGCATAGAGTAGCAAGCTGCCCTGATACGGATTAAATCCATGCTTGATACAGAAATACAAAAACTCCAAATTACGACCACTCAACCAAAGTAACACCCAAACAATTCCCACAGTCCACCTTCACTAACAAAACCAACTTCTTGGTGTGCCATTTTACAAATGTAGTTATGATTTTTTAAGGAATTGGTTGAAAAAAATGTAATTCGCAGAACACAAATGTCAAAACTTAAACCTGAGTAGTAATCACACTGACTAACCAGACGAACCAATATATGAGTTATTCGCGATTAAACTCGTGTCAATCGAGTTTTGATCTTTGAATGATTGTTATGTTAACCTTAAAAAATACAGCGGTCATACAGTATGAGGATGGATTGTCACAATCTGGAGTCGGGTTTCACTGGTGCCAGGAGGATGAAGGGGGCCCTCACAGGAAACACAGCTGTTCCCCTAGGCCCTTAATCAAAATCCCTGACCTAAAGAAGAGCCTGAAAAACATGCAAGGTGCAGAAGGCAGAAAGATGTTCACAAACTCATAAAACAACAAATCCATGAGAGGATGTGCGCCGGGAACTACGCAACAAGTGAACACAACCCAATCTATTAAATGTAAGCTATTTTACGTCATGTTTGTTTGGCTGAAATTCAAATTAGAGATCTAGTTCCAATAAGCAATCTTTCAGGTGACTGTAAAACGGTTCACGAGCCAAGCTGATGATGATGGATTGCTGTGAGTGTTAGAAAAACTTTTTGCTTATGTATGCATTGCCTTAGCAATAATAAGCCCCCTTCAATGTCCTTCGAAGGAAATATCTCAGAAAAATATTATTTGCAGTAAACTTTGCAGAAAGCATTGACTTCCTGTAACACACAAGAGATGTAGATGGTGTTATTAACATATATGTCTATTGGACAACCCATGAGGGGAGGAGTAACAACTTAATGGACCATTCAGATCCAGCACAGCTATAAATCCAGAGGTTACAGAGAGGTAACCACCGTTCACGACTCTTCTGAGCTTTAACTGCTGCTGGTTGACAATAAATGGACTGTCAGAGAGCTTGAAAAGAGTTCATGACTTCAACAGACTTTTCAGTGGATTCACTAAACAAATGACATGTATCATGGTTTAAAAGACGACATGCAACACTTCTCTTTGGGCTCTTGGGTCAACAGAGTCTCTGGCGTTTGGGAGTCCAGAGCCAAGGCCAGCTTGAAGGAACACCAAAAATAATGTTTGTGTTGATTATATTTTATTCTTTATTAAAGAGGCCTGTTTCCTTGTGTTAATGTTGTATTATAAAAATGTAACTGCTTTCAAACACTATCTATTAATGACTATATTAATTAACACTTCTGACCAAGTTTTAAGTAATTGCAATACTTTTTAAAAATTAAGGAAGATTTGACTTAGTTAAACTAACCTGAGAAAAAAATAAACAAGGTTGAAGAAGTTAAGAATTTAAAGATGCATCAATAAAACAACATGTTTTTGATTTAATGACATTCTGTAAGTTTCCTCTCGTGATCACCATTTTTATAATTCCTCAAGACTTAGCCCTCATCATTGTATCCGGTTATCATCTTTGCTGTAACGAGACAATCCAAGGAACTACATTCAGATACCAAACAATTACGAGTAACAAACAGAATGTGTCAGACACTTTGTTAAGATAGAAAATGTATTATTTTAATATGGAACAAATGTACACAATCGTAATAAAATGGTAGGTAACTTGTATTATATACAAAAGGGAAGCATCAAAACAATTAGTAAATATATATTAAATCATAATATACATTGTTTCTTCATAAACGTCCCATCATGTCTACTTTCCATGGAAAAAGAGATTCATCGCCAAATTGAAAGTCATTTTGTTGATCGAAGTTGGATTGAAATCAGCCATTTTACAGATTGTTTCGCCACTCAGTTTCACTTTACTTGTATACATTTGAGGATTCTGATGTTTACAAGTGTTCAATCTGCAGTAGTGAGTTAAATTATCATTCTTTAATATTGTACTGGCGTACATTAAATCTGATGTGATTTTTAATGACACAGCATCTGACTATATATTCAGACGCATAGCTGCAAATGTAAACGTCGCATGGCTTTTATTCTACTGTGAATAAAACACTGCCTCAATCAGATTCATTTTAGTAAAACAGCAATTAAACCAACATTCGGGGATTTGGATTGTAACATACATATACACTTTGATGGAATCTAATTGAACTTGAGAAATGTAATTTTGATTAAAAAAAATAGCAAGGGCAATTCTTATAATATATGCAAATTATCTAGTTTCATTAAATCTAGCTAGATTTAGTATTATAAAAGCAAAATGTAACATGCATGATTACCAAACAAGTGATTTGATTAATAGCGAATCAAATTTTGAATCTTGTAAGACCATTAGTTAGAATCACATAAACAGGAAACTGAGGAAATATCCAGACTTTCCCTTAGGGCATCACAAAAATGTACATTGTTAAACCCTGAAAACGAACTCTTTTGGTCCCTCGAGAGATCTGATTCTTCCTCGAGTGCTGAATCTGGACCGCACTGATTCCTGTTTGTACTTAACATAAGTAACAAGCCCTGAATCCTTCTTAAAACTTTAGTGTTGTGCGATTCTAAATTCTAAGAATTAAAAGGTAAACATTTCAAGAGAGAGGCAAAGCACGGATGCTTTCTGTCTCTTTTACTAAGATTCTGCAGACTCCTCAAACCTTGGATCCCTTCAAACCTTCATATCTCAAGACTCTGATTACGTGGAGAATGTGAACATTTGGCCAAAATGTTATTTTTACGTTTCTAAAGTTTTGCCTATGTGGGTTTTTACTTAAAAAATTGTGAAAATAAACACTGGATGGATAAAGTTGGTACAAAAACTTTGTTTTTGGCTTGTAAAAGAGCCGTTTAAAGGTATTTTTGTTAGCAAAATGGAATGATTGCCAAGGTAGAAAGTTTTCATCTCAATAAGAGTAATTTGAACCAACCCCCATGTCTTAATTTTCCTTTGCGGAGATGATAATGGTTGCTAGGGTAAACAGTTTGGTTGCCAGGGACCCATTTATCTTATTATCCCATTTATTTTTATTTATGTTTCATTAAAACATCTGCCATTTCACATTTTTTTGCAACATCCATTATAAGGGAATGATACATTTTTAACCCCTTCTAGCGTCTGGGGTTCAAATATTTTTGGTATGTTCTAGCGAAGACCGATAACCTCCGCTAGTGTGTTTCAATGATGACCCCATGACATATCAATAGAAAAATCCCAGGATTCTCAATGATTTCACAGAATTCCTTTAGTGGCACCAGTCTGAAAAGATACAGCAACCCAGTTTGGAAGTCTTGGCTAAGTTGGTGGCTGTAACTTGAGCTGTTGAGTTTTTGACCGTAGAGAAAGACAAAAAAACAACATGTTGGCTCTTTCCAAGGCAACATAATAAAGAAACTGATGAAGATGACTCGTATGATTACTTGCATATAAATACTATGAATAAAAAAACATGGAAAATTCAAGAATAATAAAAATGCTTCTTTCAGATTTGTATTTGCTCCAGATGTGAAACTTCGACAGATATTTGAAGGCTTCTAAGAGTGTAAACACTGGTCTCCCCTTCTCACTTCATTGAGAGGTTTTTGAGGATGAGGTGCATGAACGGTTCTTACGATTCATCCTCATCTTCTGCGGGTCGCTTGTAACAAGCCCATTTCGGGTTCCTCCATTGATGAAAGAGCTTCAACTCCAGCACTGAAACCAATGCCCTCCATCAGAATCTCGATCAGCTCACGGTGTGTGTTTGTGTCTTTCAAACAACCTCGTCTGATTCCAGGCCATAGTCCTCATACAGAGCATCCAGGATGGACAGCTGTGTCTCCATCGCTGGCAGGAAGACATTCAGGTCTCTGTGCATGCCTGTCTTGAAGCCTTCCTTCAGCTCATCGCCTTCATGGGAAACCAGAGCAACCATGAAGCCTTCATAAGATGGCGCTGCTCGCAGAGCCAGCTGGACACACAAGCAAGGCACACTTTTAAGATACAGTTATCAATGTTTTTCCGCCTGTGAACGCTTCATTTCAATACATTTAAAATGTTTTAAGACTCTCTATAATATTTAAAGACCTCATTGCCAGCCCAACCAGTAAAAAAAAAAAACAAAAAAAACACAGCGGTTTTTGGAGAGAAATGTACAGCGCAACAGCCCGAGAATGCAAATGAAATCAAGAAGGTGAAGATTAAAAAAAATTTATGGCCAGTTCTGTTAAACACTATGCATTTAACAATAGCATAAAATCTTTAAATTACAATTTTATCAGGACGTCCTGTATGAATTTTGCAGGTGTTAAAATGTAACCAAATAATGCTTTCAGAAATCAAAATAACGATTGTTTATTTTTTGTAAATTTGGACATTTTGTAGGATTGTAGTCAAGCTTGTGCTGCACACATTATACCAAACACTTGACGACGATCATCAACACATCGGGTTGATGAAAAAGGGCAGCAGGTGCTCTGGACTTACAAGTCTAAAATACGCAACTATTCAAGATTGTTTATGAAAAAAGACTTGTCTCTTTCTAATCCCAACAGCTTTTGTGAGTGTTTCAGTGCAAAGAGCCTAAAAAAAAGATGTGAAGAGACTGGAGACGTTTTTGACACGCCCACGGCAGAAAGACCCCACAAGACAACTGGTCGAGGAGAGTTGGCTCGAAAATAGATGCTGGAAAAGTGGCAGAAGGATTTTTCAGATGAATCTTCTGTTGAATTACCTCACAGTGACTGCAAATATTGCAGGAGACCTGATGTAGCCTGTATGTATCCAAGGTTTACCCAGAAAAGGGTGATATTGGGTGGTAGAAAAAGCATGGTTTAGGGTTACATCCAGATTGGGGGTGAGATCTGCAGGTTGATAGGCATCAATAGTCTAAAATACCAAGAAATCTTAGTTACTTCTTATATTCCAAACCATAAAAGAGGCCAAATTCTACAGCATGATGGTGGTGGGATGAAAGAGCAAGCATGGAAGACGAAAATGAATAATATTGATGAACTCTGGGGGGTATGCAAGACTGCTTTCTTTGCCATTCCTGATGACTTCATCAATAAAATGTATGAATCCTTGCCAAACTGCATGGATGCAGTCCTTCAAGCTCATGGGAGTCATACAAGATATTAAATTTTAATCTCACAGCACCACCACATAATTGGCTGATACATTCTTGTATTCCGCAGAAAATTCATGAGAAATAGCGAAACCTTTACCTTAAATAAATAAATCTATTCAGAGTGAAACTAATTTAATTCAGTGTTTTAGCTGTTCAAATTTGTTATTTTTAACACTAATTGATTAATGAAACATTTACAAAATTCCTTAAAAAATGAACTCTCCTAATTCACTACCAAAGCTACGCCACAAATTGCTAAATAATTTCACCTTTTTGTGAAGTTGTCCCAGAACTGCTACATGGCTAAATTTGCATGTATGTGTATTATTTATTCTGGTATTAATGTATTGTATGTATCGGATATGTATGGTGCAAGCAATGAATGCAAGGAGAACGAATGGTGTCCGATACAACATTAAAAACATTGGCACCTCACACACCATGGGAACTATTTTAAGTAGTTTAAGACATTATTCAATATTAAAAGTGTAAAGGCTCCAGTCTATTAATAATGATAAACAGTACTTACAGCAAACACCCCCCGAACAACCCATCCATGGTACTGCCGTAACGTTTTACCATACGCCAAATCTAAGAAGAAAACAAACAGGGACACTTCTTCAACACCTTCCTCCACACAGTTTTGCTCTTTTCGTTGTGTGACTCACTGAGGGCTCCCTGGACATCCTTTCCCCCAGTGTTGATTTCAGAGAGGAACTCATACAGGAACTTGAGTCCTCGTTTCAGCCAGAGCAGTGCCTCTGTGGCTGAGTTTCGCACCTGCGCCACCTCGGTGTCCACCTCATGCTGAACAATGCTTTGTAAGGTGGGAAAACCTTCACAATCAGATGCCACCTTCTGCTGGATCTTCTGATGGAGCAAAGCAGGCAGATTGGGAAGTTTTGATGCCATCTTGTGGTTTCCTCAAGATTAAACACAGTCTCCAGGGAAAGTGATCACATGACTCTTTTTATGGTAGAATATTATTCTGCTTAGGGGTAATTATCACTTGTACCTCTAAAATTGTTTTTGTAATTGCAAAAACAATTTGTAATTTTACAAAAAGAAGTCACATGAGTCTTTTCAAAAGCTTAAATCTAATAAGGGTTTTGAAATCTAAAGGGGTTTTATCCTAACTAAAGGGGTCATGGACTGGATTTTTTAACTTTGCACATTTACGTGGATTTACTCTGTGATTAATATAAAAAAAACATGTTTTTGGCTGTGTAAACGCTCAACTCAGAATGTAGACGTGGGTGGGGCTTCTCACTCAGCCATGTCGTCCTTATTAAATCGTACAAATAAGAAAAAAACACCTCTATGATAAAGAAATTTGAAATAAAAATTTTGAACTTTTGAAAGTAACTTGGTAAGTGGTTGCCATTTTTTAGAGGATCTTTGTTAGTTTTGGAATTATAGTAAGGTTTGTCTAAATTGGATTAATTATTCAATCAAACGCCTAGTACGTTCATATTATCACTCAGTTTGTTATTGTGCATATACAATTCAACGAAAGACCACTCAATTCAACAAAAACAGTCAGTTTTGCTTTCTTTCTATAAATTACACATAAGAAAAGAAAAGAAACTTTGATTAAAGGATTATTTGGCAGGTGGCTCCAAGTTTATTCCTGTGAGTCGAGTGTCCAATTGTCCCCTTTAGTGAATGCATTTTCAGTAATATGCAAAAACAGACGTGCTATTCCAAACATTGGCTTGCTCTTTGTTACTCTTTTTTTATTTAAAGATTGTATGTAGAACTGTACTAGTGTAACTGTAGGACCTGGAACAGAGAATTTTCTTGTAATACCCGTGTTCCTCATAACAAACTGATTACAGCTCCTATGTTCCTTGCTCTACCGTTAGCAAGAGTAAATGCGGAGATGTGACGTGTGATCTTTAACTCAGGCCACTTCAGTGGGGTCTCAAAAAAAAAATTCCTTAAGATTTTTGACTCCTGAAATGTTATATATATTACAAAAATCCAGCACATTTTGGTTACTTAGGTCTGACTAATTTATTACAATTTTAATATCAATTTAACCCCATCGGACCACCGTGATCATTGTTTACTATAGTTCCTAAACTACAGTTTTAGAATTATATTAATACAACAAAAGCAACAGAAATATAGGGGGGGGGGTGTTGTGGGCATCAATTGTTTCCTACTTTAGCCAATTTTGGGTACATCTACACCACCAAAAACATGGTGGTACAACTTATAAACTGATAAAGTAACTCATAATTCCACCATTCCTTGAAATAGTTTTATTTCTCATCTTAAACTTACCTTAATGTTTCCAACAAAATCTATTTTGACTGGAGCGAAGACGGTAGGTCCGAGCTTGTCTGAGGGGAGAAAGCCTGTGTAAGTCGTTGGTTTGCCTATTGATAGCCTTTATTTTCTTTTGGGAGTTAAATACAGTTGAAGAAAATATTATTTGCTTCTGAATAATATGAAAATGAATTCCATGTGAATTTCCAGTGAACATCAATTGGGAAATGCAATAAAAATTGCAATAAATGTTTAGAAATATGTATTCAGCTGTATTACATACAATTAAGTTGGCTTGTAAAATGCAGCAAATTGTTATTCGTTTTTTTCTTCTGACAAAAAAAAATGAAATAAAATTCTTAACACAACTCCACATAGACCTTTCAAGCTAAAGTCTGTGCAACCAACCACTGTGCCAAAGTATCTCTCTAGCAACCAAACTGTTTACCCTAGCAACCAATTTTACATCTCTCTATCTCAGCTTAGGAAAATCACAGAGACATGCAGGTTGATTTATTTCACTCAGATTGACATTTGGGAAACATTATATGATGTTACTGACCCCTCCACAGCAACAAGATTGTTTACCATAGCAACCAATTTCCCCTATTTATACCTCAGTTTAGGAAAGTCAGAGATGCGGGGGTTGGTTTATATTACGTTAAGAACATAAAAATTACTTTTAAACTGCACTTTTACAAGCCAACATCAAAGTTGCATTTGTGATGCATACCACCTTTTCTCTGATATTGTAAATCAAATGATGTTGATTTTTTGTTTTTACCCAGCACTCACCAGCATTGAAACATGAAAAATGATTTGTGGATGGCAATAATGTAATCAAGCAGCTAAAACATGCACTGCACAACAGATATCAGCATTCTCAGAGCCTTTGAAGACTCACATCACCAATGAGAGCATGTCATGAGAAGACCGGACCGGCGGGAAAAGTGATGATGATGCAAAAAAAAAAAAAAAGGTAGAAAGAAGATAAAGATAAAGAAAGGGTCCTACCTAAAACTGGTACTATAGCATAGCAAGAATCCAAAAATGCTTGTGTGGGAATACCACTGTCGTCCTCCAGTATTATATCACTAAATCTACAAGAAAAAAAAAAACCACAGACATTCAGACAAGACATGAGCATTAGTGCAAATCGTTGAAACTCCCATTTATTTAATGAAACCAAACACTAAATGCCACCAGCTCAGAGCTGGTCATTCATTGAGAACGGCAGACACAGAATAAACACTGCAACAGTCTCACAATGATATAATACTGAAAAGGCTTTCATTTCTAAATACTGACAAACTGATATAGTTATTAGTTTACTGCAGTCAGTTCATTGTCATGTTCAATCAACTGCATTGGCTCATTAAAGAGTGGGAAAAAAGAAGATTTAAACAAGATTTGCCCATTTCAGCAACTTGTCTCTTTAAAGTACATTTTTTTAATGAATAAATCTCAGATTGTCTTTTTTTTTTACATGTATGTAACATTTTATAACTTAAATATTAATCAAAGTTGACACGGTAAGCCAAAAATGCAGTGTTTTAAGGGACAATCCAAAACATGGCCCACTGTGAAAGAGTGCTAACCCCCTAAACTTAATAACTGGTCTGGCCAACATTAGCAGCAACAAATGCCATCAAGCAGTCGCAATAACTTGAGACTGTGACAACGATATGCAGGAACTTTGGCTCACAATTCAGCCACATTGCAAGATTTTCAAGCATTAACTGCCTTTTAATTATTATTCAGATTTGTTTTGGTCACATGACAATGATCACTGTTTTTTTGAAACCTAATAGACCCCTAATGGCAAATATTACACTATTTGTTCTTGATGCTTTATAGTACTTGATAAAAAACAGTATCGGTCATGATATTAATACCAATTTCAGTCATTTGAATGTCAGTCATTTGCCCAACATACTAGCTACAATATTTGACAGAGACTCGGATCTAAATAAATCAATTGTATTTAATTCCGTTTTTACACTAGCATTAAGCATACATCACATTTGAAGAAACAAAAATCGATAAACGTGTGGAAAGGTGTACTGGTCTTGTTCACGTGGGGTCACAGCAATGGCGACGCCTCATACCTGTGGCTCATGCTACTGAAGAATGTTTCCACCTTCTCTTCTTCCTGTTTGTTCTCAGTCTCATTCACTTCCTGCTCGGTTTCTTCTTTCTTATTTTCTTGTTCGTTCTGCGAGGAGCTTGGAAGGATCTCCTGTTGGTCCTCTGTCGTCTCGAGCTGTTCTTCGGGGGACGGTGTGCTTGATGAGGAGCCAGGGTGAGACTCCTCCTGGACCTCCATTAAACCAGCTTCTAGAATTAAACAGAAGTACATTTTAAATATCAAAAGCTCATATTTCAGAAACTCTTGATATGTGTCCAGTAAGTCCAAGACTAAACATGCATTGCTCTGGAGGCCGAAGCACTTCTTTGTAAGATAAGCCGTTTTAGTTCATTTTTCGCTCCTTTGGAGAAGGTACTTCATTAATGCAGGTTTTTTCCCCTCGTGGAGCTTTTCTGTTTTACTTGTCTTTTGTAAATAAAACCCTTTTAGACCCTCAAGTTTCTGCATTTTTGAGTTCTTTAATCTCCCACGCGCACACATGACAATAAGTGACCATTAGTGCTTTTTATATAACAATTCTAGGAATTAATACAACAATTCTATTTTATTTGCTGGATATTAATTTAGTACCATTTTGGTTTGTGCAACCTTTTGGAGCTGAAGTTCCGTTTTCTTCTTGAAATGGTGGAAGTTCTGTTTTTGGTCCATGTTCAACTGTTTCTGAGATGCTAATCACGTCCGTTCCACTGCGGAGCACGCATTAGAAATCTTTCAGTGTAAATCAAGGCCAAGCATTAGAACCCATTCTAAACAGTTCTGAACTCACGTGTTTTCAGTGTGCGGATGCTTTGGATCAGGTGATTTGATCTACACACATAAAAAAAACAACATTTCATTTTGTGTTCAAATAAACCACACAGTTTTCCAGTTGGTTCGTGATGTTTTAACAAACCTTCTGAGGCGTGGTGGCTGCAGGGGATCCAGGAGGAGTTTGCATCTGAGCCTCTGAGCTGAAGGTCCTGCCTGCAATCTCCATACACTCCTCCAGGGTCTTCAGGAAGGTGGTGCATGTGGACTTTACTAGATTTCCAGCCCCATCCCCACCCTTAAATACAAAATCATATTATATATGCATTTATTAATCATGTATAGAATTCACAAGTCTATATCTATAATTGCATTAATTTATATTGAGATGATAAAATTGAAAAAGTACTATTCCAAGTAGTGAAATTGTAATCCAAATTTGCAAAAAACATGCTACATCGAATTCAAATTACCTGAATTTAAAGAATAGCTCAGCAACAACAAGCTTTCTCAGGTTCATTTATCAACGTAAACATATTGCTTAAACTTGCTCCGGAATTAACTAACGCTAATGCCAATGTCATGGATCTCTTTGCTGCTGTATGCTGTTTTTTTGGAGCAGCCTAACATGTACTCAACATTCATTTCTTCTTATTCATAGACCTAAAAGTCCTTCAAAGTTATTACAACACCAGAACTGCATGGGATGACACATCATAACTTACACACTATTTACATAAAATACAACGTTTTAATAATAAACATGCACAAAATGTGTGAAGGATTCTTTAGAATGCCTAGGCAAAATGTAGAATGCCTAATGAATTTTTTGTCATTTTTTGTGAAGGCGTTACATTTTACATACCATTTACACCAAGTGGTAAAGGGCACATGGTGAGAAGCTTTTATTATTTAATGCGACTTGAGAGCTAAAGACTCCTTTTTAAAGACACGCTTTTTAATTATTAAGCCAGAGCTCATATTATGCAGAATGACCAGTGTTACCCAAGGTGTTATAGGGCACAATACAAAAAAAACAAAAAAAAAAAACAAAGCAGAACTGGCATTTGCACAGGCTTGAACACACAATTCACAAATTGATGAAGATTGCAGACAGAATATTGTGACATGGTGATGAGAAAGAATAATGGAGATATCCATGGCACAGTAGTGGAATGCCGTACCAAGTCTTGTTAGAATTATTGACAGGTACAGCACTAATATTCTCCACAAAGTTGACCCAATGCAGACAGTACCCATGTGGGAAGAATTAGTTGTGTTATAGACTTATGGAAATGTGGCAAGTCTTTATACACAGGTCTCGAATCAGACAAAAGGGTGCCAAAACAGTCCAGGTACAAGGGACAGAATACAGGATAAAAGGCCTAAAACACACATGGAACTGAGGCATAGTGTAAAAGAAAAATATTTCTTATCCTATTTTCTGAGGGAAAAACAACCAGGACGCTAAAAGATCTTTAAGTAAAGTTGCTGAGGGACTTTTGTTCTCTTCTGCTCAGAACTCTTGAAAGTCCAGTTGCCCCCCACCCCCTTACTTTCTTTTATAGCTGCGACTCATGTTTAAGCTAAATAAAACCGAATATTCTGTTAAATATTCTTAAACATTGCTTTCAGCGTCTTCTTAAATGGGTTAGGAATAATATTCAATAACAAAAGCATACATTATGATACTATAAAAAAAATAAAAAAATCACCAGTATCGTAAAATGTTGGGTAGCGATCTCAGATTCGTTGTGCACTTGGTGCCTCTTTACTGGGTGCTCCAGTTTATTTAAGGGCTTGGTTATATGTTGCATCTATAATTAAATCTGATTTTTAAAATCAAATAATTGCATTGCAAATATAAGGAACACCGCTTTTCTTACCACCTCGGAAATCCCTGAGGCCAGAGGAACTTCTTGTATCTTGTTCACTTGCTGAAGGAGAAGGTCGCAGTATAGCCTCAGCTCAGACATCTTTGTTTTCAGAGCCTCTGTGTTTTCTTGGAACTCTGAGAAGATGAAAGAATGATGATGTTGACACTCCTTTATGTGGTTCTCTGAAGTAAATTAGGACTTAAATTAGCGGAATATGTTGCGTGGAATGCCAATGGTAAAAGTAAACATATTTTGTTTCCTCCAAAGCGAGAAACCAAAGCAAGTTGTATTTTCTTTAGGAAATGTAGATTCTAGTAGGGTGGTTAGATTCAAGTGATGTTATTGTGCATGTTTGAAATGGTTTTGCACATTACAAGATCCAGAACCAATTATTGTTCCATCAAGTCGAATAAAACACTCACCCTTCTCTCTCTTGGTTCGGTTGTCGGTGAGACATGCTTTAGCTGTTCCTAAAGCCACCAACCATTTCTGTCTCTCTGCTGCATTGATCGCCCTGAGATAAAAGTACTGTTCTCCAGGAATGATCAGATCAACCCGAGTGAAATCTGATGGGTGAACTAAAACAAAAAGGAAGACAAATGAATGAAGTGCGCGAGTTAAAAATGTATCTTGGATGTCAACATTGAATACATGCGTTTTTTCAAACTTGAGGTTCAATCAAATTTTTTTCATTCTCTTTAAAATGTTTCCAAAGTTCGTATTTCTCATCGTAATATGTAAGGTCCATTAAAGATCTATTGAGACTTGTTTACAACTTTACAAATACTTTATGGAGAACAAACTTAAAATGATTATGCAAATGTTACAAAATTGAAAATGCAATCAATCAACTCAAAATACCTAATAATAGAGTCTGAATTCATCAGGTGTGGACTGGGTTTAGAATTTAAACATTTTAATCCAGGTTTATTTGGATATCTATTGTCTTACACTCCAGTAATCCATTGCATAAGGAAAAAGACAGCTTTGGACAGAAATAGTTAGCTTTTTTTTTAACATGTTAGACATGCTTTTTTTAAAACATAGAGAAATGAGGGTTTGATCATAGCAACCAACCTGTTTCCCCCATCAAGCAGTTTTACATATCTTAATCTCAACTTAGTAAAATTATAGAGACATTGGGGTTAGCTTATTACTCTCAAAGGGACATGAGGGAAATTGGATGATGTCACTGACCCCTTCATAGCAACCACATTGTATATCATAGCAACCAGATTGCCATATCTCTATCTCAGCGTATGGAAAGTAACAGAGACAATGGGATTGGTTTATATTATACTAAAAAAAATTACATCAAAGTTTGTGTACAAACTTTAGCCATAAATGTCTCATTAGAAACATATTAACTTTACCTTGTATTTCACACACAGAGATTTTGATGCTTCCCTTGCAGCCTTTCCAGGCATCTTCTTGAGAGTCATAATAGGAAAGAGTTCCTCCATCAAGAACAAACCAACGTGGCTGCCAACCTTCACGAAGTGAAAACAAGTTTAAAATACAACAAGATTTGTAATCCTCTAAATGACACAATGCATTTATTGAGGTTTACAATCTATGATTTGTTTATTGAAGTCCATTTAACCGTAACAATAGAGCATTGGTCAATCTAAATATAATGTATGTGTACTGTCTGAAGTGTAAGAGGATAAGGACTTAATTTATATTAGAGCTAGCAAACAAGCTAACAGCTACAGACAACACCTTAGTTTACGTTAAAATAACCAGCCCAGTGTACATACCGCTAATATAGTTGGTCCATTTATAAAGAACACCCTCCATGGTGGACATTCTCATGACAATTCATTACTTCGTCGTGGCAAGACTTTAGCCCAGCTCAGGCGCTTTGAAAAACTCGAGATTATGCTTAACGACGAGAGAAATACGTGAAAAACGTTACCCGCCTGAGAATGACTGAGTTTACGCAATCTACTTGCGTAAACAGCTCGAGAATACAATTCCATGTGATCGTTTAGGGATCGGCCCACAATATGACGTTATGGGATTTTCTTTCAGCACTCTTCTGATTGGATGGTTGATGGAAAATGGGCGGACTTGAAGTGAGACTATCGGACGATTGTCCAATGAAAATTGTGTTTTCGTCAACAAGGCGTGGTGGACCAGAAACAGTTATTTCTACAAGGGCTTCACTTTTTTGGTTGAAACTAGGAGGAAAGATTTAAATGCTCTCTTGAAGGCCCAAAGATTAAGGATAAAAAAGTAGAAATTAATGCATTCTCAATAAATAAAAGGACGCAAATGCGTTGCTTTGAAGGAATCGGTTCTTTTGAACAAAACATTTTCGAACACTGTGTATTGTACGTTAAATATGGTATAGTCTTTGTTTAACCAGACGAATGAAAAATATAAAAGTTAAATGAATTGATATAAAACTAAACTAAAATGCGTGAATGCAGTAACTTAACAGAACATACTAGTCATACTTTTGAATATACGTTTGTTTGAAGATTCATTTGGGAGAATCGACTCTAAGGAGTTGGTTCTTAGCTTTGGGGAAGACCCCCTAAGTAGGTTTTCTCGTGCCACGTAGCTGACGCTACCCAGATAACATTTTGTGAAGTTGTTCAGCACTTCCATGTTCACACGGGACCCCTGAACGTGTTTAAAAGCAAACTTTACCGAGATGATCCCAGAATTATGGATATGCATTTTTTCTGCGATCTTCTTTTACGTCTATGGAGCCAAACTTCCGGAACCCGAGGTGAAAATAGAAGTTTTGTACAAACCTTTTCTTTGTCATCGTAAAACCAAGTACGGTGATATTCTTCTGGTTCACTACGACGGTTTTCTGGAGAGCAATGGCACCATGTTCCATTCCAGGTGATCTTCTGATGCGTCCCTTATTATAAACTTGATAAAATGCCACAACATCTGCTTTTCAGCTGCTATATTACATTACTAATGGTTTGATATGTTAATATTTTTATATGCATAACTTTAAGGAAATACAGTAGAACCAAAGAGATGGCTAAGGTTGTACGCGAACTTTGATGTTTGCTTGTAAAAGTGCCATTTAAAAGTATGTTAATTAGCAAAATGCAATGGTTGCCTAGGTAGAATTTTTAGTTGCTATTTAATACAAAGTTCCCCATGCCAATATGAGTCATATAAACCAACCCCCACGTCTCTATCATTTACCAAAGCTGAGATGGAGTTTAGAACATGTTGTTGCTAGGGTAAACAGATTGGTTGTTAGGGAGCTTTTGTTATTATGATTAGCATAAACGAACCCCCATTTGACTTTGGTGTTTCATTTTGAAGACATTCATGATCCTGTTTCCCATTTATTTTTGATGGTTATAATGTCATTCAGTTTTGACATACGCAGGCAGCTAGGTGGCACCATACTCGGGTTATTATTGCTGCTTTATCAGGAAACAAGATCTAAAGCTAGCTCTATTTTTTTGCAATGTTACTCTCTACAGCCGACATCATGGAGACAAAAACCCAGTGTGGTTTACTTTGGGGATCCGCGAGGTCATCAAGGGCTGGGACAAGGGTCTTCAGAACATGTGTGCAGGGGAAAAGAGGAAACTGACCATCCCTCCAGTGCTCGCATATGGAAAAGAAGGAAAAGGTATTCCAGTTTCATTGTCAATACCTCAGTATTGTAAATATATATAGATAGATAATATTTTTCACACTCCTAAACAGTAGATGGCAATATGTTGTAATTTGCCAAAAAAACTAAACTAAAGAGGTTGAATTTATTTGTAGTTTTAGGATAATGTCATCCTGGTTTTAATACAGTAATACAGTTTTCTTCAAACCTTTCTATGCAAGTTTTAACACCTTTGGTTTAATTTTCAAATAGAATTATTTCTCTACAATATTTATTTGCTGTTCAAATGTGATCGTTAGCACTCCAGCAGGTTTTAAAGAGTTAAAGCTTTGGATTGCTCCATTTTCTGGTGACATTAAAGAGAGTTTGTCTAAAACCAACTTAGATTTGACAATATTTGTGGCTTGTTCTCAGGTAAAATCCCACCGGAGAGCACTCTGGTTTTTGATATTGAGGTCATAGAAATTCGAAATGGACCCAGGTCACACGAATCCTTTCAGGAAATGGACCTCAATGATGACTGGAAGCTTTCCAGAGCAGAGGTTGGTTGGATTCATCAGTGCCAGTTGCTTTTTATTAGTTAAAACATTTTAATTACTCTATGCTTTTAGATCGTCTGATATTTGTATGTTTTAGGTGAAAGAATATCTGCGGAAAGAGTTTTTAAAACATGGATATGCTGCTAACGACACCCATCATGAAGTGATGGTAGAGGATATCTTCAAAAAAGAAGATGAAGATAATGATGGATTTATATCGTCCAGAGAGTTCACCTACCAACATGATGAACTATGAACACTCCTCGAACACTACTTTAACGTCAGAAGATAAAACGACTTTTTCAAACTTTTCCTACACCATTTATTTAATTTCCAAGAATGTGCTGATCAAAGGTATGAAAAGAATTTAGATTCATCTTACGGTCTCCGAATAATTAGCAAATAAATAGATAGATAGATATGATTGTTAGCTAATTATTATGTATTTACGTATCTTTTTATTATGACACAATTGAGCCAAAAAACTATTGTATATTTACGTGTTAAACTAAACTCACAGCACAGTGACCCCTAGGGGTTCAGAGATATAAAAAGTTGCTTTTGTGTCACACGTCCATTTGTCCAAATTACTTAATTTAGCGACCTCTGCCATTTGGATGTTGTCGTGGGATAAAAAAAAAATGCTGCTTTTCAGAATGCATTAACATATCTTTACAAAAATTGGCATGTTTCTATGCTCTGAGGTTACCCATAAAACTTGCATTGCAGCACCACTGTGTGGTGCATTTCATAAAATAGTTTTGAAAGCTTTAGTCTATGGGATCAAACTTTTTATATGCCACTTTTACCCTACCACAAAAATTTGAAAACTCTTCCTCCCAATAGTGAACGTTGATAAATGTCCAGATTTAGTCTACTGTGTTTCAGTGAATTCACGTAAGTCAACTTATAATACCTTCTCTTTCCCTTTTCGATTCTTGCTCTTCTTTATTTCTGATCAACTGTTGGCCCCGGAACACTGCTTTATTATAGTTCCATCTCTGTGATTATTTTCATATTAAATCTTCATCAAGTGTATTTTATTTCCAACATAACCTCGTTTGTTGCTTTGATCAGTGAAATGATTTACGAAACAATGTTTACATTTCTGGTGGTATTGGCTGTGAGAACTTTCATGAATAATATTTTTCAGCTTTCTTCTTTTTAGTCTTGACAATGTAATTGTATACACCATCACCACCAGAGGGAGCTCTTCTCTTAAGTTCAGCGATATTCTCAGACCAGTCCCGTTCAGCAACATTCCTTCAATCTTTTAATTCCATCTTTTCATCATAGACGCATAACCATTTGTGCGTCAATATCAGTCTGAATGTCTTTTCAGTCTTGTTACATAAGTCAAGTTCTAAACTACTTGAAAACATTATAAGGTGATTTGAGTATTTTAAAGCATATGAAAAAATGTAACCGCTAGATGGCGCCTGTTTTAAAAATCATACAAAATAATGAAAATCCATTGAAATATTCATTAAGATTGTGGAGGCACTGATACATTGTTTTAAGTTTCACTGGGCAGGGCAGCTGCACTGTTCGTGATTAAACGTGTCTTAGATGGAGCACGTTATTTGGAATTCTACTTCCTACACTATGAACGGTAGTGGTACATCAGGGTTGTCTACCCCGATATGCAACAATATCTTTGATGAACAGGATATGCATCACAAACAGAAAGTTTTTTAAGGGTGTCTCTTTGAACTGCAACTTCTCCCTCCATCTTTGTCTTTTTTTCTTATCAGTGCCACGTGTGTTTAGCTGAATCCCATGTAATGTTTAAGCCAAATAAAGCCACGTGTTCTGTTAAATCTTAGAACTTTCAGAGTCTTCCTACTTGGATCAGAAATTATATTCTGTAAACAAACAAATTGTGATCATTAGGTTGTAGAGCAGCCACTTACATTTTAAAATATTGCTTTGAATACCTTCATATGTTTTGAATTACCATTCCCCTTTCGTATATTAATGAACATGATATAAAATGCAAACAAAAAATTGTTGTAAATGCAGGAGACAACCGAGATAAATTGAGTATTTCCAGAGTTGGTTTGCCGGCTAGAGTACTAGGTTGCTGTCTATCACTGATGTTGCTCCACCCGATGAGTTTTCTTCCCATGAATGAGTTTCTGCTGGAGAATAGAAGGTTTTCCAGGTGTAGATGTATGTTACATGAATTGCATAGAGGAATTAGGTTAGCGTTGGAGGTTTAGAAACACCCAGGACTGCGCCTAACTCCATGCAGCATAAACATGTTTGCTTCCTGTAAATAAGTTATTTTGCTGCAACCGCATTTTTATCATAAAAGTTGTTCTCTGGCATGGTGACCCGTCCACGGCGTTTCTCCTTGAAGCGTCCAGAGCGAGAAACAGTCCAGTGTCTCCTGCACGTGTTCTCAATGAAGCCGTGCTGCAGGCCGGAGGAATCGAACGGCTCATTGCTCATCAGATTGCTCTTTTTGCCCTCGTTGATTTTTGTCTTATCTGAATGTCCAAATTCATGCTGGTCTTCTTTATAGTTGTTCTTGTTCCACCCAGTTAGGTTTTTCCACCAGGCGTATTTGTCAGCCATTCTTTAGGATTCCTCAAATCACACAGAAAAGGTCATTTTGAAATTTAATTTGCCATGTATACTCACAACGTACAAATTGGAAGTAGTACCTTCAGCAGCAAAGATTGTTTTACACCATCATTTTAATAACAGTACACAGTTACCAGATTAATGTTGGTATGTTAAAATCAAATCATTAAATGCTGAACCCAATGCAATGTTTTAAACACAAGACACTCACCTCTGTAACACGTCTCTTGAACCGAAATCGAGATGAAACGCTTATAGCACCATCTCTGAGACTAAACTACGACCAGTGAGCTCAACTGCTTCTATATACCTCACCTGCAGTGCAAAGCTCCGCCTCCTCAACTCTGATTGGTTTAATCTTTTCTACATGTGCTCAAAGGCCACCTCCTCTCAGTGATTGGTTGTTCTTGTTCACCTGCAGCACAAAGGCCCAACACCTCCACTCTGATTGGTTTAATCTTTTTAACGTAACGCAAAGACCGCCTCTTCCTTTCAGGGATTGGTCGGTAGATTTTGTCCATTTACTCCCAGTTGCCTCCAGGTGTTTATTCCGCTGTTGTTTGCTGAAAGTGTAACATAATTTTAGCTCAGTTCTAGACTTCTTAGAATGGGGTTTTGTTCACACGCCTACGTCTGAAACCTGAAACCCAACAATGTGACACAGAAGTGAGCAAGCACTCATTGCACAACAGATTTTCATAATTTATTAAGTTGCTTTTGATAAACCAGTTTTTACAGATGACCAGAATCAAAACCAGAATGACAGTCCTGTTTGAGATTTCCCCCTTCCTTTTCAACATAAAACATGTTCGTTCTTCAATCTGGGATTCAATCCAATGAGGAAGAACACAGTAACGTCTAGATTGATGTGACACACTCATCATCATCATTTCTTTGTTATTAAGATCATCAGGAGGAGGCACAGGTTTGACAAGATAACACTAAAAGAGCAAAAACTTCTCGTTCACTTTGCTTCAAATTAAAAAGTTCTTCACACATGCGTTCAGTGACCTTTGACCCCCAAGCAAATATATTTTGAAAACTTGACATTGTGGCATTTTCACGAAGTGTGTTGATGGTTTTGAAGAACATAATTGGAGTGGAGACCTGGAGGGCAAAACAAGCAGAAACAAAGCAATCAACCGTCAAAAAAAAAAAAAAAAACTTTAATATATTTGGTTTTGGCACCTGTTGCTATATTTTTATTAGTGCAAAATATGATTATTACTTTAAATATACACAGACAATTAACGTCATTGCACCAAACTGATATAATAATAATAATAATAATAATAAAGACTAAACTTAATGGCTAAAGTTTGCACAGAAACGTTGATGTTGGTTTTAATGGTGCTGTTTTTAAACTGATGTGCCCCTTGGTACTACGAGTATTATAAACTTAACCCATAAATTAGTGGCTTTCCTGACCGGAGCAATATATCTTTTGAATCAGTTCCTAGGTAAAACAATATGGTCGCTATGGAAAAATGAGCGATGTCAATAAAAGTTACCCTTCTCAATATGAGTGAGACCAAACTCCATGTCCCTAGCATTTTCTGAAGCCGAGATACAGATCTGTTGATTCGGTTGCTAGGGTAAAAGGTTTTGTTGCTATGGAAGAGTCAGTGACAATATAATGTTCCCTCTGTCAATATGAGCCAAATAATCTAGCCCGATGATTATTTTCCTATGCTGAGATAGATAGGTCAAATTGGTTGCCACGGAGATATTAATGATATTAAAAGTATAGCAAGTCCCAGGTCCCTAGCATTTTCATAGGCTGAAGTATAGTTGCTATGGAGGAGTCAGTGACATGATATACCTTTCCCATGCCAATATGAGTAAAATAAACCAACCCCCATGTCTCTGTCATTTCCCAAAGATGAGAGATTTCAGAAAATTTGGTTGCTAGGGAGCTGTCAGTAATGTAATAAAAATGGCAAGTTGTTACTTTGATGAACATAAACAAACTTCCATTTCTTTGCAATGTTGAGATAGGGATAGGTCAAATTGGTTGCTAAGATAAAAAGCTTGCTATGGAGAAATCAGTGTCACCCCGAGTGAAAAACCACCCCCATGTCTTTAGCATTTACCAAAACTGAGATTTCAGAAGTTTTTTACAAGCCAACATCAATTAAAATGGGAGACCATGCTTACACAAAAACCTTATTCTATAAAAACATTCCAATTTTTTTTCTAAAGTGTATGTGAAGATGTTTTTCAAGACTGATTTTGTATGTTTTTGTATAATTTGTGATTATGTCTAAAAAAATACAAACCAAAGTGCTGCTTTACATGTAAAAATGTTGGAAGGGTATTGTGGGTAATGTAGTTTTTGACAATCCTTATTGATCTGCTTGGAAACCATCATAGATACCAGCTAAACTGACCTTTTTTTCAGCATTTATATTAAAGAAGATAGAGTTTAAACACTTTTGATTTGTTTTTGGATGCAGTCTTTTTTCCAAATAGTGCAACTCCATTCTAATATTGAATCCTGTAAAAAAGCAGTCTGGACATTAGTTCATGAAAGTTTTTAAAACAAGATGTCTTCGTGTTCGATGAGCAGCTGAACGATGAGTTTCTGGTATCTCATGTCATTGAGGGTGGTTAGTGTGTTCTGGTCTGGAGGCCGCATCAGCGTCGGCCCAAAAACAATCCCCAGGTTCTCAGAGTTCATGAAGTTTTCCTTCTCACACAAAGTTACCCTGTGTAGAAAAAAAGAAATGTAAAATAGTTAAGAAAGACTAGCAGAGTGTAAATGGCAAGCCTTACTCCGTGGGCACGAGGTAAAGCACATATTAAGGTTAGGTACAGAGATAAAGTGCAGTATTGAGATTTATTACTTAAAATTGCACAACAGAGCCTGAGTCCTGAGGGAACAGTAAAAGTGTCAGGTTCACCAAACCTAAAATAAACTATTTCCTTTTAAAGTTGCCTTTGGAGTACCTCTGTGTTTTTACCTCTTAAGATGGTTCATGAGGTACCGCAGGGTCTCATAGTGCGCTGGAGGAAGCTGCAGGAGAGCCTCATGGAACGCCTCCAGTCGGGAATCAGGGTCATTTATTTCTACGCGAGAAAACGTTTGGAACGGTTTAGAACGTCTCAAAGTCAAATATTCTGCTGGATAACATTTACCACAGACCTCCCCAATCCAAAACATACCAAAACCTCAATATTTTCCATAGTTACTGCTGGGAATAGGTCATGAAGGTGCAGGAGTTTAGGTAATTGGGGTCAACAGTGCAGTGCGACGGGGAGTGTGGAAAAAAAGGTAAAGAGACGAGTGTAGGCAGGTTGGAGTGGGTGGAGAAAAGTGTCAGGGGTGTCGTGTGACAGAAGTGTCAGCAAGAATCAAAGGAAACAGTAGTGAGAGCAGCTATGGTGTATTGGTTAGAAAAGCCCCGAGGAAGAGACAAGAGGCAGAGATGGAAGTAGCAGAGATGAGGATGTTAAGGTTCAGTTTAGGAGTGACGAGGATGGACAAGATTAGGAACGAGCACATCAGAGGGACAGCTCAGGTTGGTTGTTTTGGAGACAGAGAGGCCAGATTGAGATGATTTGGACATGTGCAGAGGAGGGATAGTGGTTATATTGGTAGAAGGATGTTGGAGATGGAGATCCAGGCAAGAGGTCAAGAGGACGGCCAAAGACGAGATATATGGATGTGCTGAAAGAGGACATGAAGGTAGTTGGTGCAAGAGTAGAGGATACTGAGGACAGAGTTAGGTGGAAATGGATGATTCGCTGTGGCGACCCCTAAACTGGGAACAGCCGAAAGTAGAAGAAGAAAGAAGAAGACTGCTGGGAATAGGCATCACAGACTGATTTTTTCCCCACTATATGAATGAATTATGACATTGGTTTGTTCGACGACGTTTAATGGTGTTCTCAAAACTGAGAAATACAAGCAGAAGTTATATACACATCATGGAAATGTATGATTGGCCAGAATATGAGTCCAAAGACACAGCCAAACATCGTTTTGATTCCACACTTCCACTTTTAGCAGAATTCTTCACAACTGCACAGTTCTCTACATCTAAACATATCACATATATGGGATGTACCGTACTGCGAGATACCAATCTGTCATACTCCTAGTTAGTGCCTGAATGGTAAGTTTGAGTTGTGAATCCCGTACTTGCTGCTTCGATGAACTTGGGGTAGACGTCATATGTGATGACTGGAATGGGCAGATCTCGCAAGTAGAGCTTCAGAGCTCCTGTGATTATGTTGATGTCTGGGTAGATGGTGGTGCTAATGTCTGCCTTCTCTCCATCTGTAGAATCAAAAGAGCATCAGCGTTTTGTGCTCATGAACCCAAGCTAAATAACTCTCAATATGAAAACTCAAAAGTACGGAGCCCCTAAAGGGTCATGGCGATAGGAGAAAAAAAAATGATGGTACGAAAAAAAAAAAAAAACAATCATGGTTGAGAAAAAAAATGGTGACGAAAAAAATACAGAGCCTACGGAGCCCCTAAATGTCATTTCTATGACTGTAGTACGAAATCGAATACAGTCTAACGAAACTAAAATAAATAAGCTAAAGTTTGTACAATACTGTAGATTCATGAATTATTCAAATAATCACTGCTGTAAGCATCTTAAAAGCAACACAACTTTATTTGAGTACTGCACATATGCACACTTCCGGTATCTTTGCAAGGGAATGTAAAAAAGGAACATATTTTTCCGCCCAGCCTCATTTTTTTCTCTCTCTGATTGTTTTATTTTCTAACCATCATTTTTTCCCCTATCGCCATGACCCTTTAGAGGCTCAGTACAAAAGTGATTCGAGGGGTCAAAAAGTCATTTTTAGAGACAAAAATTCAGAAGAGAAGGTTATTTCTGTAGCAAAGACGGAATGGTTAAAGAAAGTCATCATGGTCACCTCTGTCGAAGGCCAGCCGAACATCATCTATGTGTTCGGTGAAACCAGAAACCCTGTAGAGACCCTCGGACTTCAAACCTGAAAGAATCAGAACATTTATGGAATTAACACAAAAAAACTAGAGTGGTGTTTATCGCAGGTTGGAAAGAAAGGGACAAGTCATGGCTGCATTTTTTAAATGGACTGTGGCCTTTTCAAATGTGACACAAATACACTTCAGATTGGACTTAGTTTTTTGGGTTAATCGCGTTTTTGAACCAAACTCCTCAAATAAACTGGAGACTAAAGATGGCATTGAATATGTTTAGATGATCTTTTTCCTTGGTTTAGCAGTAATACTGGGGAATGTTTCCATCCAAAGATGCAAATTTAATTTATTTTAAACACTGGATTATTGCATATAATATTTGCGAATAAACCACCGTTACCATCCAATGAGTCCAAGAGAACAAAATCGCCACTTCCTGATAAACTGGTGCCAATCATCAAAAGAAAAATGGAGAAGGTCTTTCGGATGTAATAATTTACTTGCAACGTAGACGAAATGCAATACACGCAGTCATGTCATCTTTCTCTTGGAGGCGGGAGACTGCTCTTTGGGAACGCAGCCAGTTCTGGGAGGAGATAATTCCCTTAAATAATAATTCCCTTAAATAATAATTCCCTTAGATAATTCCTTACAACTTTAGAATGGCCAAAACAACATTTCAGATGTTGTGCGCCAAAACAACATTTCAGATGTTGTGCAATGAAAATGGTTTCCACATAGTTTATTTTTTTCTTATCAAATACAAAGTTTATCCTAGTTGCCCGCATCATTTTTTCATGAACATTTTCGCAATTTCCAGTTGTTTTTTTTCTGATTTTCCAAAATGTGCATAAAAATAGGTGGATGGAAATGTAGCTAAAGATTTGTTTTAAAGACGACTCATTTTAGAGTCTCTCACAAAAGACAATATCTTGATGCAAACAGAATTTTCCCATTTAAAACTCAAATTGAATGATCCTCAATGACGTGCACACTACATGAAAGGTGCATTTCAAAAATCATCATACATCGTAAAAAAATGTCAGAAAGGGTTAAAACACCGTTATATTGCGATTATAAAAATTAGCACATCATCCTAATTTGTTTTCAAATCTCAGTTTATAGACTTAAGGCCTCAACACACTGATCCGAATTTTCATGAGAGAACCCAACATGATCGCAAACCTGCCAACAAAAAAACTCCATATCGGATCTGTAAGGAGAACAACCAATGAAATCTGGCTTTTCTGATGACATGAGTAGAGTGTAAAAGAGTAGTGATGGGATTTATGGCTCTTTGGAGGGAGCCGGATCTTTGGGATCCATTCACTTTAAAGAGCCGTTCAAAAAACTGGCTCATTTAGCTCCTTTTTTAAAATATATTTTTTGACTTTTAAGAAACCAGCTTGGGGTTATTTTTTATACTAGAAATAATCACAAGAATTTTAAGATGGGAATTGTTACCAATACTTGAGTTTGAAATATTCTTAGACATGGATTATTGCTTCATATGACACACGTGGAGAAGATTTTAAAGTCTGATATGGATTCTGATAAATCTGAGATCACTATTTACCCTTTGTATATTAAAAATGTATGTGTGTGAAACTACTTTGAATTTTTATTTAATGCAACACCTAAATACTTATAATTACACAAGGAACAAAGCAGGCTTCAATAAAGTTTCAAGCAAAAACCTTTAGTAGCAAAATTTCCACACATACATTCAATACTAAAAACCTAATAAACAATATTTTAAAACTATATAGACCCAATACAAAATAAAATAAAAACCGTTTTGGAGAAAATTCTTTCTGAAGGCACTGATGTGGCCACAACACAAAGCTTCTCAGCCGCTAGTTTGCTAAGCCTTGGATACACAGCTACCCGACTTTACCACCACTTCAAAGGATCCACAACAAGTGGTTCCTCCAAGTACGCCCGCACCTCCATCGTCTGCTGTGGGGTTGCCACTGTTTCAGCTACCTGCTCATAGAGGTTTTCATTCATCCCCCCTCCCCCCAGAGGAGAACGGGAGTAAACGCGACTCGGCTCCCATCGTTCATATTAATGAGCCGTTCAAAAGATTCGATTCGTTCGCGAACATCACAACACTATAAAAGAGCCACTCGGTGACGCTCGTCATACATTTTCATAGCAACTTTGCAAAGGAAACAGAAAAAAAATATTTAAAATAAAAAAATTAAAAATAAATCGATGTTGGTCAAACGGCATAAAGATTACAGAAATTTGGAGAAGGAGAGAATTTGGAGCATCATGGTGTCAATATTTATTCGACCCAGAGGAAAAGCACCCTGCCACATGAAGATTCTCAATTAGGATCAATGTGTAGAGGCCTTTTAGACAGAGCTTCCCAAAAACCAGCAGAGTCATAAACCTGACAGTAAAAATGTACCTCTGTGCTCAATCTCCTTGATGCACATGTCCAGGACCATGGGCCGCGGCGTGTTGTGGGCTTTGACCAGTGTAGTGAGGTCACAGCTGAAGACCTTCTTGATCCGCCGCAAGTCCGGCTGGCAGTCACTGGGCACCAGATTGGAGCACTGCTTGTGAACGTTCAGCCCACAGTCTGTAAGAGGATCACATTAAAGGCTGACCGCTATAAACTGGCCCCAGTTCTGGAATACTGGAGTATTGGTGAGCTATTCAAGTTAGAAAAGTGCTATCTGTATTTTTTTTTTCTTTTGCGCTGCTCTTATTTTTCAGGGAGCAAAAGATTGTGGCTTATGCCCAAGGTATTTCGGAAGGTATTCATTTCCTACAATTTAAGTTTTTTTGGTGGCAGAAAAACACCAACATATCAGCAAACTATACTTTCAGTTATTTTTACAGTACTGTGAAAAAAGGGTGTAAACAAAGAATGCTTTCAGAAACATTAATAATGATCACTTGTCTTTGTAAATTTAATAATAATGATTTATATCAATGTACATTTTGCCTTCGAACCAGCATCAGTTCTTCTAGATCAGTCAGGTCTATGATCCACTAATAATACCAAACAGGTTGAATCCAAGTGATGAACTGAAACAGAAACAGCTGTGTAGGAGGTTTGGAACTGGGTGAGGCCGAAACTCTGCTACCAAGGTGAAGTTGGAAACAAACGTTTCTGGTCATGGCAAGATTGAGCACAGCAACAAGAATCAATGTAGTTTTACTGCACCAACAAGGTTTTCAAAAAATTCAAGGGTTTCAGAATGTGCTGATCAACCTCGTTTGCAGAAGCACAAAGAAATGGGCAACGTTGACGATCGCAGATGAAAGACACATCAAGACAAAAACCGAACACGAGAAACCAGGGAATCGGGTACATTCTGGAGAGAAAATCACATGTTCATTTGATTTAGATTTCTCTTTTGTTCCTTCTCTACATTTGTCTTTGATAAAGGATTACATTTCTAAAGCATTCTTTACAGCATTTTTTTCAACATCGGCCATTTTCCACAGCACTGTATGTTCAAAGTAGTTTGTGAATGAACAAGACAGGCGAGTGTCGCTCGAGCAGCCAGGTGCAGCATGGGAATGTGATAAACACTGCAGTGTTACTCCCTCTGTCAATCCAAGAGCGTAACCTTTAGTGACTCTGGGTGTGTTCGCCAGCAGCACAAACAGAGAGTATCGAGTACCTCCGGTGTGTGCAAATCCCCACCTGAAGTTTGGAATAATAAATCACTGATTAACTCTGTAGTCTTGTGACCAAATTAACGTATTTAATCTGCTTTCATTGTAAAACTGGAGATCAGTCCTGCGGCGTGGTGTAGTGGCGGTTGCGCAGGGCAGATGCAAGTTCGAATCCTGAGCCTGTTGTCTTTCCCATCCCGCCCTATTCTCTCTCCGCCTAATTTTCTGTCACTCTCCATTGTCCTTTCTGTTCAAATGAAAAAAAAAAAAATCAATAAAGGCTACGGCTGCAAAAATAATAAAAAAAAGGTGGACTCATGTTAGAACGCAAAACATTTGTATGTTTAAATGTGATGGTAACAGAACATGGGCCTGTACCATGAAGCCGGATTAGCTGGCTAGCCAGGTAAGTTTAAGATTAGTTTGCACCAATGCTGGGTTTTAGGTACCATGAAAGAAACTCGGCTTCAGTTGGTGTTCATTGCCATGGTAACTTGCGCTGCCCCGGAGCAGGTTAAGTTCTAGATTCGAGATCTCGAAAAGAAATTTGACCAATCAGTAGAGAACATTTAAGTGATGCAACTAATTTCTAGTGTCTGTTGCAATGGCTTGTCCTTTCTGAGAAATCCCGAGGACATTTCCGCGCAAATTGTTCAAAGAGCACTTCGCAGAGAAAGAGTTTTTAGGGACAGACAAGATCCCATTTCCTTCCCTGATAGTTACTTGTATGAAAGATACAGATTTTCCGTCGAAGGCATATTATATCTTTGCAAAATTCTAGAGCCGCACATAACAAGTGTGACGCATCGAAGCCATGCCCTTACTGTAACGCAAATGGTATATATTGCATTGCGTTTTTTTGCGTGTGTGTGTGTGTGTGTGTGTGTGTGTGTGTGTGTGTGTGTGTGTGTGCAAGCATTTAAAATTATTTTAACTGTTAACAGTAGTTCAGCAGTGAAAGCATATTGAAATCCAGTAAATGAAAAGTAGTTAGTAGCACTACAACTTTAGTGATCATTCTTTATTTGTCCGGTCGAATGCTTTTAACAATTACACTGTTTTTGTAAAGTGTTAGCATAATTTAGTTAGCAAATACATAAACTAAAGTTACATATACATAATTAGACCTTGATGTATAAAATATGTATTTAATTTACGCATTAACTCTATCCGCAATCTTTCTCCAACAGTCTTCTCTCGCTTTGGCAGCAGACGCGTTATTACTGCGCTTGTAAAATGTGCTTAAATTCATTGTTTTCTGCATTATAATAGTTTGCTCCTCAGCGGAGAAATATAAGGACCTCCCTCTCTCCATGTCGAACGCAATTGGTTGTTCGGTGGCATGTCACTCTTTTATGTGCACGTGTGCGCCACAAGTAATCATGCTTAAGGATCAAAGCCTGGGTTAACAAAGAAAGTTGATGAGCTTCATCATGGTACCATTAATGCCTGATTGCATCGGTTTGGATTTGTCAACCCAAAACTAATCCTGTAACTCTGAGTTTGTTCATCTACGTTCATGGTACAGGCCCCATATTTATTGCCCATTTTCTTCTAGATTACAGCAGCCCCAATAGCAAAAACTGTGCCAGCCAAGGTTCCAGGCTCTGCAGCCCATCGATGTGGCATGAGGGTGGTCCACAGTGCCTAGTCTTTCTCTCAGTGTGCATCCAAACACATGCTGTCCTCACGGTCTCATATATCACCCTCATGTCTGTTTTGCCGCTTCCCATGCACATCTTTAGGCTATGGATGAAAAACGCCCCATGTTTCTATACCCGGCTTTAGGACACGTTCAACTCTGCTCTAAATCTCAAAAAGGTCTGATGACACCGGCAGCCGCAGGGTCTGTTAGGAAATCAGAGAAGCCCTTGTTTGAAAGCAACAGCTTAAGCAGAGGAGATAAATCCTCGAGTGACTGGATTGAGTTCACATGCGAGAGTTGTGCCAGCAAACGTTTGTGTGAGACCAGAGATGTTATGCAACAAAGAAATAACTTCTGCACATAAATATACTACAGATAACTTTATATTCATATTTAGGGCTTGAGCACCGAGGATGCATAGAACCCTATTGTAATTGCTCAGAGTATTATAGTTTCATGGCTTTCGTTCATTTTTTTTCACACATGCCAGAACATTTACATCTGATTGGGGTTCGAAAATTGAAACTATATCGCCACCTAATGCATTTCAGGTTGTTGAACGTGAATGAAATTTGCCACAGATGTGTAGGGTCCCAAGATTTAAATATTAGTAAAATGGATTGCGTTTCCAAAGTCGACAGTAATTCTGTTGTTTTAGAAAAACCTCTAAAATGATCATTTTTCTCTTTGTCATACTTTAAAAAACTGCTCCAAGAGATTTAATCTGTTCAAATCTCCAAACTCCATGAGTCTAAACTTAAGGGATATGAGAAGTTTAATTGCAAACGTTTTGAATTTCGTCAAACAATGTGCTGTGAAAAGCTGAAATTTCACCATAAACTCAGCCATGCAATGATACATCAGGTTCAAATTTGCCATGCGTGTCAAGAGTCCATGTCTGAACAAATATGTACAGCAATCTACAGTGTGTTATAACATGTGTGAGAGCCCTTTGATTGCTACTTGCAGCTATTATTCTTTCTACTTTAACATTTTTTAAATATTTTCTGTATAAAATGTGAACCTTTTCTCTGATACATTTCCACTACGCCTCTTTGTTACCTCCACAAAATAAAATGGAAACAACAGTGGAAGCTCCCCATTTTAATGAATCAGCAGCTCCTTGTGCTGCATCGTCATAGACTGTGATATAATACCTGATCGAACTGCAGGTGCATTTGAGAAATCAGAAATGCACTTCTTGTATGAAGTTGAGGCAAAACTTCCTTCATGGGGCTTCCAGAGAACCCTGCAGTCTCAGCTGCATGATACACTAACCCCTCACAGCCTTCCAAAGCCACATAGCTGTGAGATAAGGTACAGAGCCAAGAGGTTAGCTCAGGACACACCGCTGTAGAGAGCTTTCACAATGCCAAGAAAGGTTATTTGAGGACTCCCTTCTCTCTCGCAGTACCAAGACCATATATGAGCTGTAAAATGATTTCTGGGGATCTCTGAATCACTGGGGCTCATGGTCATTTAAATCTGAATAAGGCCTCTTGATTTTGGTGGACATTCCATGTTGTTAACCAAATAATGGAAACTAGTTTGGATGCCTTTGATTGGCCGAAATAACTTGTGTGGGCATTTGATTTAACCCTTGCTAGTTTAGACATGATTTCTTTTTGCAAACTGAGTGTATTTGTTTTTTTGCTAAAGGGTCACCTGAGCAACGGACACCCTGAGCGATGAGACCCCACATGAAGTTGGCGCAGTATTCACACCAGTGCGGCCCTCGAAATGTCTGCACCTGTTGAAGAAAGCAGACATCGCAGGCTCAACATCTGATCAATCTCATTTCAACCTTGAAGTGGAAAAACCACTTCACAAACATTTCCAAACAATCTCTCATTCAACGAAAAATATGCAACAGTCTTTGTGTTACAGTTACTGCCTATTTAGTTATATATGTACAACAAAAAACACACATACAAAAAAATCCCAAAACAACTTTAATTAGAAAAAGTACTTAATTAAAAACAAAACTACTACCAGAAACAACAACTAAACACTCAGGAAGGAAATATTTTAGCCCCCTTAAGAAATGTTTACTTTGATTAGTTTTAGAACGAACCACTGATGTCCAACGTCTTGTTAATTTAAACTAATTTGTATAATTAACATACTTAACCTAGTTTACCTTTTAAATTACACTTCAAGTGCACAAATCTTGCAAAACAACTACTAAAAATAACATGCTCTGGGTCATGGCAAAGGCAAAAGAGACCAGTTTGGACTTGATGGAGATGGAGAAGGATAAACAAATTTATTAAAGTGGAACTGCAGCTAAAATCATCATCAAAAAAGTTTGAGGAGAACAACTAGTTCTCAACCAAGACAATGGTGATGGAATGAACCAAGTCTGGAATTGATGACTCAATGAAGACAGTCACAGGAATGAGGATGCGCTTAAGAAAGGCTCCACTTCTGAAGAGACACCTTCAAGTGAGAACGACGTTGCCTATGGACAACCTGTAAAAAAGTAATGCATACTGAAACAAACCGGAGCTTTTTGGCCATTTTTTGAGTGTTTTGGAAGCATGTCGCATGAGGAAACCCCATAATAAATGGTTCTTTAAAAGCCTCCAGTGCATTCAGCCTCTGGGCCAGCAGTAGTTTATTGATCTTTACAATCGACGCTAGCAGTCAATATTCCTGTTAATGGATTAAAAGCCTTGCAATGGGGCTATTATGGATTAGAAGCTTGCAATATGTACATCGGGTATTTAAACGCACACAACGGGAGTGTTACTCATGTTATTCCCCATGTAGTAACACACAAAAATAAAATAAAAACATTTGTTCACGATAAAAGCATCTGCAAAATGTACAAATTTGCAGTTCTACAGTGCATTAAATTGCATTGCATTTTAATTTAGTTTACAGGGATTTTTTAAAGAGGTAATTGCTTTTTAGAAATTGTGAGAGACCCTGCTTTTCAGTTTGGGGCTGGAAGAGAATTCCACCAGCCGGAAACAGTGAAGGAGAAGGTTCTAGTGAGAGATGCAAATATTACCAATTTGTCGAATATTGAATTGAAAGATAAAAATTAAGTTGAAACCAACTTGATCACTGTATCAACTATACCAATCCTAACATTTGGACTGTAATTATTTTTAAATTATTCTGTCATTTTTTAATACAGATGTACTCTTTTATTTTTGTTTATTTTTCAGCCAATTCTCTTTGGCCAAAAGTCTCTAGATCTTGTCATTTTTTGGGCTGTCATGAACTGCATTGAACCACTCCCCAGAGTGGTTCAATGATGATTTTTCAGAGAGCCCTGTATTTCAGGTGAAGTTATTTCTGTTTTTCCTTTGCATCCCTTGGAATTTTTCTGGCAGATGTAGAAGGATTTTTTTCTGGAGCCAGAAACTCAAACCTTTTCTGCGCAAACATTGATTCCAAGCAAACAGGTCACAGTTGAGGATGGTTACCTTTACCAGCCACCCAAACCCCTTTGTGTCCATTTCAGTGCATGTTATCAGGCCACAATCACAAGGGTGTGTAAACTTTTGATCAGGATCATTTGAAAAGTTCCTGTCGTTATGATTTTAAAAGAGCAAACAATTGACAATACGTTTCAATTTTGCATTATTTTCACAAAAATGGCCCCAAAAAAATTCAGAAAAAGCTTTCAAACTGAGGTATCATTTGCACTAATCTTGTAGTCATCGATAGGCTAGTCTCAAAAAGAGTTTTGATGAATAAAAATGATACATACTTCAAATCAAAGGAACTAAAAAAAACTGATATTTTTGTCAACTAATAAAAATGTATTAAATCTACTTATCTTTGGTCCTGGAGCCATTGGGATACTCATTTGTCAGTGTACTGCATTTCTGCACAAAAATGCTTCGTATGGGAAACTCAAGCTTGAACAGTCGGCGTATCGTGATGATAGTCTGCCTCTTAAATGATAATCACATGCTGTTCTTCATATATTTACCTCAGTTGGCCGAAATGCAGTGCGTTTTTAAAGCTAAAACATATTAAACTGATTCCCAAACTCAAAAACGATAATATTATATAAAATGTATTATGAAATGAAACCATGATGGTGCTTCATTTCATTTATCATCTTTGATTTTTCTCATTTTCAAGTTTTAACTTTGCTTCAAAGCATGTCACAGCATGTTCACAAAAATACCTATAAGTTTTACTCGACTAAAACTAACGCAAACGATTGAAATATAATCACAACTTAAGACACTTTCCTCCAACTAAACAACTAGCTATTCCCAACAATCGGAATAATTTCAAACACTGCTTCACTCGCTTTCATGATGTTCCGTTTGCAAATATCTCTTCTTCGTATATTAAAACCACCAACTAACTTTCTTTTAACTTCAAATTGTGAAAATAAGAACTTAACATGTTAACGTTTCCCTTTATAAAAGCTTCAAAACAGCCCAAACAGCCCTTTACCTTGAAGTTGTGGATCTTCTCATAGTTGAAGAGCTTCTCGCCTCCATCCTTCAGTGTGGTGCGTCTGCTCAGCGGTGAAGGGCTGATCTGTGAACAGGCCAAAATCTGTAGAGGTTTCCAAAGGAGTGCGGCTTTTCCTCCCAGATTCACCCCCAGAGCTAACGCCAAGAGCTCCTGCTGCTTGCGCCCCCTCTGCCTGGTTTTATGAGGGGCTAGTTCACCCTTCACCGAGCCCATGATGCCAACCTCAGAGGGCCAGTGCCCCGGAGGAGCCTGCATGAGAGTACTGTGGTATGAGAAGTAGGAGCTCTCCTCTCTAGTGTTCTAAATGTGCATAGAGCACACTGGTGATGGGCAGGGAGGGGGGCTATGAGGTTTATGGGTGGGCTGCCTGGGGCTAGGAGTGTGTCTCAAACAATAGAACACATTCAGCACTTGGGAGAGGGAGGCAACACAGATGAGACTGGGTCACAGCCCTTTCAATCACCCCCAGCGTATTTCTAATCAAATTAGTTTGAACCCCCACCATCACGATCCCAAATCAGATGCTTGAATACAAGAAACATCAGAATCGCCGAAATGAGCTACAAATAACGATAATAACACATGCAACTAGTAGCTGATCATCGCTATTTCATGTAATCACCTAAGATTTATTTATTAAGTAAGAAACCTCGCAAACTTTTATCAAAACTCCAAACTTTCCATTAAAGAATCGGGTGTTTAGTTCATCAAACCGTCTTGCAGAGCCTTCTAAACACCAAGTTTAAATAAGGACTCACTGTTGCCCTGAAACTAAAGTAATCAGTACAGGGTCCACGACCTTTCTCAGCAGGAGGCCGATGCCGAAGCCAGCAACCTGTCTGGGTATTTACTGAAGAACACCCAAGAGTGACCTCACAGACGCTCCTGTGCTATTACCCGGAATTATAAGATTAGAATAGAAAAATGGAAACTGATGAGCACGAAAGAAAAGATGCAATTTGATGGAATACCAGTCGACTTGCCTGATTTCCAAGAAAAATGAGGCAGAATTGTGAAGACACGGTCAAAATTTTGTTGAGTTAATGTGTAATTCTAGCTAAAAATCTGCTGGTGCTCAGATGAATATGCGGGCGTGGGGCGGTAAACACGTACGCTACTAACATGTGTTTAACTAAACAGATGCCCCTATCTAGAACAGACAGAGGCTGGTGGTCAATATACCGTCAGTTTATGCGCTCCATAAAGAGCTCTTCAGCTAGATCTCTGCAATCATGCAAGAGTGTTTCTGCAGTCGACCTGTGACCCGACTTTAAAATGTTCTCTTTAAAATTCAAAAAGTAAAAAAGGAATTGGCAGCAATCCACATTTTCATGGTAAACAAAACAAAAATAAAGAAATACATTTTCAGACCCAGAAATGCCATGAGCCTGACCTGAGACCTGTGATGGATCCTACCTGAGAACGTGCTGATTACAACCTAAGAATATGTCAAACCAGTGGTGATCCCCACTGGAAACAGCAATGATCTCAAACAGAGGACGTCATGATCCTGAACGAAGAATGTGATGGTCTCAGACTAAGAATAGAAGGATCTCCAATGGAGAATGTGATTATCTCAAACTGGGGATTTATGAGTCTCAAACTGAGAATGTGATGGTCTTGAATAGAAAACCTGGTGACGCCAACCCGGGGAATGTGATTATCTTGAACAGAGAACTTCTAAATAAGAATGTGCTCTTGAATGGAAATATCATTCCCTCAAATAGAGAATGTGATGGTCTTGAACAGAGAACATGGCGGCCCAGACCAGGAGATGTGATAATCTGGAACAGAGAATGGTCTCAAACTGAGAATGTGATTACCTTGAATTGAAAATATTATGGGTTTCAAATAGTAAATGTGATGACCGAGAAAGGAGAATGTGATCATCTGAAATGGAAAATGTGATGACCTCGGGTGGAGAATGTGATTCTCTCAAACAGAGAATGTGATAACACCGACTGGAGATTGTCTCGAATGTGATTCTCTCGAAACAGAGAATGTGATCATCTCAAACAGAGAATGTGATAACACCGACTGGAGATTGTCTCGAATGTGATTCTCTCGAAACAGAGAATGTGATCATCTCAAACAGAGAATGTGATCATCTCAAACAGAGAATGTGATCATCTCAAACAGAGAATGTGATATCCCCGACTGGAGATTGTCTCGAATGTGATTCTCTCGAAACAGAGAATGTGATCATCTCAAACAGAGAATGTGATCATCTCAAACAGAGAATGTGATATCCCCGACTGGAGATTGTCTCGAATGTGATTCTCTCGAAACAGAGAATGTGATCATCTCAAACAGAGAATGTGATAACACCGACTGGAGATTGTCTCGAATGTGATTCTCTCGAAACAGAGAATGTGATCATCTCAAACAGAGAATGTGATCATCTCAAACAGAGAATGTGATCATCTCAAACAGAGAATGTGATATCCCCGACTGGAGATTGTCTCGAATGTGATTCTCTCGAAACAGAGAATGTGATCATCTTAAACAGAGAATGTGATGACCCCGACTGGAGATTGTGATTGTCTTTTTTGCCTTCTTCAAGCATTTTGTGTAAATAGATTTAAACAAAATTCAGATTTCAATTAAAACCTAGAAAAATAGAAAAAAACAAAAAACATGGACCAAGACAACACAGCTGTTTTAAAAAAATACCCTGTACGGTTAATAAGCTAAAAATCTAAAAAGTACACAACTCAAGTGAAGCAGAAACAGCGAGGGCCTGAGGACAGCAGGATAATCCTGAAAACAAGCGGATGCTAACATTCACAAACTGTGATAAAAGGGAAGAGAGGGGTCACAGACAGAAAGAGTGAATGAGGAAGACTAGCACTTCTTGTTCTGAGGGACATGGCTTCTTGTCTCCTGAAGAAAGAGCTACAAAAGAAAGACAATAAGGCCCAGATTCCTTTAGAGAGCGCTGTACTGACAGAAGAAGGCCTGCAGCTGAGGAGACGGACAGAATGAGGACATTGAACGTCAAAACAACATCTCATCTGATGATAGAGCTGTTATTTACTGCATACTTTGTTCAGTTCGTCTCGAATGTGGTGATGCTTTTTACTCAATTCTTATCTTTTAAAAAAAGAGAGGGTTACTTTTACAGGCGTGTTTAGAAGGAAGACAAGTGTTACTCTGTGAGTTTTGTTTCTCATCATTAGTGCTTTATTTGTTGAAGAACCAGGGTTCCTTCACCCTTTAAAAGACCAAGAGCTTTCAAGGTCGACTTTTGGGATAAATCCATTTATTATTAGGATTCTGAATGTGGTCTAAATAAAATCTGAGGATTGAATCTGGTCAAAGAAACTGAACTTCAACAGCTTGTGAACACTGCCCTCTAGTGGAAACCTGCTTAGAGCTGAGTGAAGAGGCTGTTGAAGCATTTGTAATTTATAACGATTAAACAAGCATCAAGTGTATCTAAATGTATTATTTTCCATTTGCAGAAAAAGACCACCTGATGCCTTAAAACATAGTACTATGGATGGTCAGAAGATAAAAGCATGATCAAAATGGTGGATTCATCATAGATTCAAATGATTTAACTTCCTGTGGTGCAGTAAAGCAGCGCGCAAAACCACAGAATAAGATTGATTTTATAAATCCAAATACAGTACTGTGCAAAAGTTTAGGCAGATGCAAAAAAAGATCCTTTCAGAAATAATAATGATTATTTTATACATTTACAAAAGTATCCATGAAAAGATAGTAGTGCAGAAAAATGTCAGCAGGTGCTCTGGAATAATAAGTCAAAATTTGAAATATTTTACTGTAGTAGAAAGCAGTTTGGTAATCTTAGGGCTGGATTGTGGTGCACTAATGAGTGTCTGCAGGCAAGCATGGTAGAGGTTCCTTGAATAATTGGGGCTGTACTTCTGCAATTTGAGATTTTGCCAGTTATGGTGTTCTCAATGCTGAAAAATACAACCAGATATTCTGCCATCAAGCATTATCATCTGGGAGTCGTTTGATTGGCCCAAAATTTATTCCGCAGCAGAACAATGGCCCAAAACATGGAGGCAAGGCATACAAACTGCCTTCAGCTTTAAGAACATAACTACGGGAAGCAACGGAAAGGCCCCTAGAGAGTGCTGATCTCAACATCATCGAGTTCTACTTTTTAAAGCATTCTCGGTTTGCAGCAATTTCCACACCTGCATTATTTTTTTTTTGTTTTTAGTATTTTTTTTTCAATCACATTTACATTAGTGGATTCTACACAGGGTTTCTGCAGGTTACACAATGTCAAAATCAAGATTTTTACATTTAAGACCTAGATTATCATCTGCAACAAACCATAGATAGCCTTATAAAACATGAATCACTGTAAAAAATATTAAGCTAAAAAGAATGTGATTCTAAAAACAAGCTAAAAAAAAACCTTGTGAACAGATTGTGAACATATGAACAACATATGACTACATTTCCTCAAATAACATCTTATAAAGATTAAAAAAATGTAATAAAGCAACACAATACATATATTTTTCATTTTCTTAAATAGCCATAATAGCTACAAATAAACAACCAAACGTGCCGGCTAGCACGGTGCATGCTGGGAAATCTGTCTCAAGCACACTTGATCTGAAGTGTGTCAGAAAAGATAAGACCCGTGACTAATGATTTAAGAACAGTGAATATAATTCAATTTAAGACGTTTTAAGTAGTGATCGACCGATATTGATTTTTTATTACCGATACCAATTATTTGCATGTTTATGTGCCCGATAACCGATATTCATAACCGATATTTATTTACTATTATACTTCTGTTTTTGACACAATGATTACAACACCACTGACCTGAACAAACCGTTTTATTTATTACAATCACTCCCTCCTTGCATACAAATCAAAACTCTTATACAACAATAAATAGAGGGGTCTGAAAGTCCACTGTTACTAAAGTTTTTTTTTTTTCAAAAATAAAACCTTCAATGAGGTAAAAAGCAGTCTTTCATGTTAAATTTAATATTCATATTACAACAATAAAAATATTTTATGAAAAGCATGAGCAGCAACACTAACATTTCCAATAAGCAAAATAAATATAGAATGTCTGTCTTTAAGCACAGGAGTGATATCAACTTTGCAGAAATGTAACTTCATTTTAAACTACAGTTTTATTAGGTTTATAAAGCTGTTTATAGGCTAAATAGTAAAGAATAATTTGCTGGATAATGTTAATTTACTGAGTTATATTCTGAAATATTGAACTATAACAAACAAAACATCGTTTTTATTGCATTTCTGATATGTTATATCACAATTACGTTTTTGAAAAAAAAAAACGTTTTTGTCGTTCTAGATTATGAAATGCGTGCTGACAAAGCGCATTCAATTTCTTAGTTATATTTATTTAGAATATGTTTATTAGCGGAATGATGGTTATATAAATGTTAATATAATTCGGGGTGTTTTAGTGAATCTTGTTAAAAGTTATATGCGGTGGCTGTGCTGAAGCATTTCATGAGCATCAACCCGCTGAGTGAACAGCAAAATGGAAGCGACTTCACGAGACGAATGAGGAGCATATAGACGCTCATTAGTGGCTGTATTTAATTCAGGCAAGTTACGTCTTTATTGGAACAGGACATGACGGTTTATTTTAGCATTCGTGACTCCGACTTCACGAGACTAATAATGAGCATGTAGACAACAGAGAGAGAATTAAATTCAGCGCTTTTATTTACAACATGTGCTTGTTCATGGCTGTATATTATTTAATCCAGACAGTTACATCTTTATTGTGACAGGATTTGACGGATTATTTTGCGTGACTGTGAGTTCGTCTTTATTTCTTAGAGCCAAGCTGCATAAATTACACATCAGTCATTTATGTAACACATCTAATTTGTGCATTAATAGCTGTTATGTTAAATAAAGTTTACTAAATATAGCAAAGTTACGTCTTTATTGTGACAGGATTTGACGGATTATTGTGACTCTGTGAGTTTGTCTTTATTTGCCAAGCTGCATAAACTACATATCAGTCATTTATGTAACACATCTAATTTGTGCATTAATAGCTGTTATGTTAAATAAAGTTTACTAAATATAGCAAAGCAAGTAAGTATACTTTACCTGTGCACGCAGTTGTTGTTCCCCTCAGACGCCGTGCTGCAATGGCGATCATGTGCGTAATTCTCAAAACGCCCACAAGATGGCGCCGTTTATCAGTGAACCCGATATTACAAAACCGATAACCAATTATGGTAAAATGCTTAAATATCGGTAAAAATATCGGTAAAACGATATATCGGTCGATCTCTAGTTTTAAGGAATAAAAATCAGATTTTTAAAATTTTAACCTTTTAAGACCTTGCAGAAACCCTGATACAGGAAAATGTTAAAATGTTCCAATGGTTAGAAGAGACTGTTTTCAGAGGAGTGGCAAACTCAACCAAAAACACATCATACCTTTTCATCGTGCAGGAAGCTGACTTTTTTGGGCTCGGAGTGTGTCCTCTGTAGTCGTTGAGAGATTCTGTCCCTTAGAAGTGAGCTGTAACCCAGGTGCTGGTAGATGGGGTTTGTGGTCATCCTCGCAATGTACTCCGCCGCCTTGGACTCAATGTAGAGAGTGATGAGAGCATCCGTAACCAGATCATGTACCGATTCGAATCGCTTCTCTCCCACAAAGTGCTTCCCATCATGAAAGAGCCTGTAGTTCATTGTCTGGTCTCCGAATCTAAGTGTAACAGACAAAAATGTGTGAAATGCTCCTTCAATTTAAGGTACAATAAAGTCAAATAACAAACTTATTAAATTATATAAATCACCCGTCAGTTTTTCCATTAAAAAAAAATGGAAACATTTTTGTGACATTATTCTTCCGGTTCGGACCAATTGATGCACAAGCTGCTTACTATAAACAAAAAACACAAAAATAACTGCAAGCAGTGATATGTGGCTAAATATATGGCAGACGTAAGGTGAATGTAAGGCGAAAGTAAGGTAAACGTAAGACAAATGTAAGGCAGACTTAAGGCAAACGTAAGGTGTACGTAAGGCAAATGTAAGGTAAACGTAAGGCGAACGTTAGGCGAATGTAAGGCGAACGTAAGGTGAACGTAAGGCGAACGTAAGGCGAACGTAAGGCGAACGTAAGGCGAACGTAAGGCGAACGTAAGGCACCTTACGGTAAAAAGTGGTAAAAAGTTGCTGAGTTATAGCTTAAAACTCCCCTTGGCACGACGGCATTTATCAACACAATGCGAAAAACACGGACAAATGGTCTGGGAGGAGTTTGAAAAAGTTTATTTTTGATCGAATTCAAAATGGCAGACAGGAATCCACTGAATCGATGGTGTCTAGGGAAAAATGTAAGATGCATTTCATGATAAGTAGCTGAAGCTAGCAAAACATTAACATTTGTTTATATCCTTTGACCAAAAGGTGGTGCTGGCCTTCCATTCGTTGAGTCCCGTCAGGGCATGGTGCCAAACCTGCATGCCAACTTTCAGAAATCTTCAGCATTCTTGAACTACAGTTTTTTTTTTTTTACATACCGGTAATTCCAAACGGCCGGCACAGACAAATTGAACTAGATTCCATGCTCCAACCTGATTGAGACAAATTTTATAATTTTGGGACAAACGGTTCGGGAAGATAAGACCTAGGAGGAGCAAAAGTAGATTTTCATAAAATTCAAAATGGCGGAATGTCCAGCATGGTGGAAATGACATCATATAGTTGGTTTGATTTGGCATGAGCCACGGAACCAGAGGTTTATGGGATTTTGTTTATACTAGGCACGTTTCATAAGTTAGTAGAGTAAACATTTGTGCAAATTTGGCCTGGTGGTGGCGCAAGATGGTTCGAATTAGAGATACCAAATTTGGAAATTTGGAGAGGAGTTTGGCAGTAAGTGTCGCAAATTTCCTAACTTTTGTGAGCTGAAATTGACTTCAATGCCTAAAACGGACAAAGAATAATAATAATAGGAAACTTTGCTGCTTCGCCCCTTATGATATCAATAAATATTATCGCCTATATACTTATAATGTAGGAGGGAAGAGTAGCTGCGTCACACCCCTCCACCCCACCTGCTCTGAAATTGTATTGACCACTGCAAACCATGTGACCTGAACTAGGAATTTGGAAAAGCCAGATAGTAAGTAAATGAATGAGCAAGTGAAGGTACCTCAGAGCTAGAGTGAATGTTCCTGGTTGTCTCTGGCTCTCTCTGATGAGATAAGCACCATCTGTTCCAGTGAGAAGTTCATCTGCATGCTCTCTAGAGATCAGGCCATGAAACCTGCAACAGACACCAGTGTTTCCACTCCGGCTTGCACACGGAAGGTAACATACCGAGAGACGCAGATGTCACTCGACAATGACTTATTAACATGCACATTTTGACAGCAAATTAAATAAAGCTTCTTTTTTTTGTAAATTTAGCAAATGCGGAGTGAGCAAACAAAAAAAAAAATCTATATTTGGTTTTATATAAAATCACCCTCGATTCTTATAGCTACACTTTATGGATGGTAGTCAGGTGTATGATCCTCCAATTATAACAAACAGGTGCTAATGATCATCAATATCACATGTAGGTTGAAACCTGTCATGAACTGAAACAGAAACAACTGTGTAGGAAGCTTAAAACTGGATGAGAAACAGCAGCAAGACACACGGTAGTTGTAATGCATCAACAAGGTCTCTCCCAGAAAACGATTTCAAGGCAGGCAGGGGTTTCAAGATGAGTTGATGGTTAACATTGAGGATTGCAGATGCAGTTGTCATCAAAGGAATCTTGGGCAGCAGTTGCAAGACATCAAGATAACTACACCATTGAAAATGGAAGATGTCCTTCACGGCAATACAACGTAGAAACCCAGGAACACACCATAAGCTGCTCAAGGATGCATTGAAACATAAGAACTGGGGTGCAAAAATGGCAGCAGGTGTTCTGGACTGATTTTTTGGTAGACTTGGCTGTAGTACAGTGTAATCTGTTCATTGTAGGGCTGAAAAGCGTGTCTGCAGGCTTCAGTGAAGCATGGTGGACTTTCCTTGAATGTTTGGGGCTGAACTTTTGTAAACTGCAATATCATCAGGGACAAGAAAAACTGGCCCAAAATCTATTCTGCAGCAAGACAATGACCCCAAACCCACAGCCAAAGTCAGAAAATCTTCAGTGTATAGACGAAAAAGAGAATTGCTGCTGTTTTGAAGGCAAAGGGTGCTCAAACCAAATATTGTGACTTTTTTTTAAAGCATTTCTTGCAATATTTACACCTAAACATTTGCCCAGCACTGCATGTAAACCCCCAGAAAACATGCGATGACACTCAACTCTCTGCCGTAGCACTTAGGTCTGCTTCCCATCTGTGAGAAAGAGAGAGAATAAAAAGAAGCGGAGAATTATAACAATCACAGTTTGCTTTCCCCATTGATCTACACGAGAGGACTCATACGACAACCATCATACTGGAGTAGAGCAATCCGTCAAGCACCAGTTTAAGCATTTAAGTAATTTTCCATTTTTGGACTTAATCAATATGAGCACTGTTTGATAGCAGTCACATCTCCAACTGTTACCTCATGAGGACACGTGATCCTCTTCGGCCTCGGTGCTTCCTGCTGTAGCTGGTACACTGAAGACAAACATCAGGAGTTTTAGAGTTTCATTTGGGACAAGTTCTAACTGTATCTTCCACTCTGCGAAACAAATACTGCCATTTTCAGTCCTTATACTTGCAGTAAAACTGATTTTTCAATGCCCGTAACTCCCCTTTGTAAGCTATGCTTTTTTAACACAACTTTAAACTGTAACACAAAGTTTAAAAAGTACATGTTTAACCTTGTTTAACCTAATTATTTTTTTTATTAAGCAACCTTGTAACTGAGGCCATGTCATGTAGGTGTCGCTTGATTTAAATTCTTTGGTTTTTTGACCATCCTGTGATTTTACTTGTGAGCACTCCAAAGGCTGTAAGATAAAAAATAGAGTTTGTTTTTGTTGGATGCCTGCAACAAAGGAGCAACCTGCTTTTTGATACCCCTTTATCTCTGCGGGAGGTTTGTTGTGCCAAAATGTCAAACGCAACGCTATAAAAGCAGTTTTGCTCCTTCTACAGTCACAGAGATGAACAAATTGTAGAGTGATTTTAATAAACTGTTTTTAGTTATTTATTAATTTCTAAATATTTAATGCACTTTTTTGGGGAAAATTGGTTGTCTTTATTTTTTTTGTACTTTAAACATTTTGATGTCCGGTGGAACTCTGGAAAATTGTATTCTATGTGTAAGTGTGTGTGTGCGTGTGTGTGCATGATTGCGCGTGTGTGTGTGTGCGTTATTTTGAGCCTTCATTTACGCCAAAACTGCAAATCTACCTAGGAGCTCGGGATGCAACGGTACACAAAGCTCATGGTTCGATGCGTACATCAGTTTTTAACCACAGTTTTGGGTTCAGTTTTGCTGGTTTATAAAATTGGTAAATTTTATAAATCTTTCTGTGTATAGACCCTATGAAGAGATTGCTTGGTAGAATTCATTTCATTTTCTCAAACATCAATAAACATCTTCAGAAATGAATATTTTATGTAAACAATATGTTTATTATGTGTCTCTCTGAATTAAGTGGGTCTGGCTGTTTGAATGATTCAGAGATTCTCTCGCTGTGTGCGTGACTTGCAGACAGTGCTCTAAAATGTCTCCAGGTTTAAAAGCCTACACATAGTGGTGACTGAGAGAGCTGTGCTCTCCCTATGCTTAGAAACACAAGAAGTCCCGCCCTCCTTTTTCGCTTTTCCGCTCACTGATTGGATATTTACACAAAGAGCTGTTCATTGATTGGTATTTACACATGTGTTCACATGTGCAATCAAGAAGCTCACGGAAATAATAATACACACAGGAATTATTCAAATGAGGAACTGGAAAACCACGTTCTGAACCGAGGACAGCGTACCGTTCGGATTCAGTATGATATATTGTGGAATCCGTACAACCAGCGTAAATAAATTAAAGTAACTGGAGCTTTCTAAAGGATTATTGAGAGATTTTAGTTTTTGATGTGGATTCTTACAGGAGCAAATTGCATGTATCAGAAAAAAACTGTACTTACAGTAAGACTTCCAAATTGGTGGCTGAAAATCTTCAGGATCTATAAATAAAGATAAAAACAGGAATTTGTATCAAATTGATCAATTTTATGTTTTTATTTTAATAACAGCATTTTTCAAATCTCTTAATCTACATTTAGATCTCATTCTAACTAAAAGAAATCCATTAATATTTCCATGATGCCCTGACCACAGTATTAGCATTATGGGCAACTAATCTGATTGGTCAGTGGGCGGGGCTAGAACCATGGGTGGTGCTATGATTGTCAAGTTGTTTCCAGCACCCAAAAATGAATATGGAATTACAAAAACAAGCATGGAAGATTCTCTATTCATGGAATAAAACCTGAGGCAAGTTTTTGATCTGAGGACAACACTAAAAGATCAGAATTTCAGAAAAGAGAATCACCAGAGCTGGAATTCTAATACTGAAATATATAGCTACTAATCTTTCAGCTCTTTCTATTATGATTAAAATAATCATACAAGTCTCATGGCAATCCTATTCACATTTTATAGCATGGGATTTAAGCTCAAGGGTTGTTGGGGGGGGGGTGCAGAGCAAATGCTTCTTGGTAATAATAGCAGGGGAAACATTGAAATCCACAATTGCTTGTAATAAACACACTCATACTCTTCATAAGACTCTTTGCCTCCTTCACGGTCAGCACTTTACTTGAGCCCAGTCAGCATGTCCCCAACCCAACACCAGCTCGAAGTCCAAACCACAACACAGACAGCTCAAAAACCAAACACAGACCAGACTGACTCCCTCATTGCATTTTGCTGAAAGATTTCTGGCTTAATTGTATGTAACAACACTAGTAAATAGGTTAGAAAATAAAAGAGTGGTTTTGAAATGGCTCTCACTCTTTTTTGCTAAACATGGAATGTTTGGTCGGAGGCTTTGGGCTCGCTAAGCACAGCAGGAACATTAAGAGCTGCTCTCTCTTTCCTCCTGGAAGTGGATGATATAGCGAGGATTTGATGTCGACTGAGGTCTGGATTTGCGGTGAAGAGAGAAGAAAACCATCTGCATGAAGGCAGCGGCGCAGAACTAAACACTTGGATATGGTATTACCTGGAAATGCTGAAAAGAAATTTTTTTAATTCCACAGTTTTTAACATGAGTCATTCACAAAGACATTCACAAAAACTTAATCGATTTAAAAGAAGGTGGCTAAAGTTGGCTTGTACTAGTGGCGTTCAAAAATAATTGTACTTTATGTCAATTTTACGACAAGTAACATAAACCAACCCGCATGTCTCTATGATTTTCCAAAGCTAGACAGAGATATGGCAAATTGGTTGCTATGGTACAAACCCTCAGGTTGCTATGGGTGGGTCAATGACGTAATGTTTATAAGCTGGGATAGAGATATGCCAAATTGGTTGCTATGGTAAACAGTTTGGTTGCTATGGAGTGGTTTGTGGTGTCGTATATTTTTTTAAGTTGTTAACTATTATGTGTGGCAGTCGTGGCCTGTGTGTGGTGATTGACTGGAGATCAAAAGGTCGCTGGTTCAATCCCCATCTCCACTAGGAGTCGAAGGTGGGATGAGTGTTGAAACTCTCTCCCTCCTGAGACAACCATTACTGTGGTGACCTTGAGCAAGTCACCAGTTACCACAGCTCCCCGGGCGCTGCAGCCATGGCTGCCCACTGCTCCCGGTGTGTTCACCGTGTGTTTATTCACTGCTGTGTGTGTGTGTGTGTGTGTGCACTTGGATGGGTTAAATGCAGAGCACAAATTCCTTGTATGGGTCACTCCATACATGGTCGTAACGTCACTTTCACTTTCATTATCTCTTGTTTCTCTATCTATTTTCGGTGCCTGTTCTCATCCTTTGTCAAAGGCCATGATAAGTCAACTGTAACCTTTGTCAAATAACGGCTGTAAAGACTCTGAAGAAAATCTGATGGGGACAAAAACTACTTTGTCCACTACAGTTAACTAATGCACACACACACACTCTGGTCCAGTATATTTAGGAAACGTTCCATCTCATGTCGAGGGTCCATCTGTGCAGAATAAGAGCTGGGTAGCTTACATCTGAGGACATCAAAATTAAAGAAACACGACAGAATGAGCTGGAAGACCTTCAGGAACTGAGCAAACAATAAATCTTGTGCATTTTGGGATGCAAGATGAGGTATCAGAATTAGGGATGTCCCGAGCCGATCGTAAAGATCGGTATCGGGGCCGATCGAGGCATTTTTTAACTGATCGGAATCGGCTCTATGTATCGGACCGATCGAATGTTTACGTCAGCTACGTCACGCACGTGTCGCAAACTCGCATGTTAAACTCGCATGTTGTTTACTACTTGCAATACGGTGCTAAGATGTCTGCAGTGTGGAAGTATTTTAAGTTGGAAAGTGATTCTAGTCTGGTAGCTACATGCAACGTTTGCAATGCGAGCATTTCACGCGGTGGTACTAGCAAAGCAGCCTTTAATACTACCAACTTGATAAGGCATCTTAAAACGAAACACACGACAGAATATTGCGACTTCACTGAGCGAACGCAGGAAAAGGCTAAACCATTTTATTGATGCACTGCTGAGCTATTTGGTTGTCAAGAGTACACACTGGATTGATTTAATAACCTGCATGCACTTAAAGTGTTCAATTAGCACAAGGAAAAGACAAGTATCGGATCGGGACTCGGTATGGGTCGATACTTAAAATTAAATGACTCGGATCGGATCGGGGGCTCAAAAAACCTGATCGGGACATCCCTAATCAGAATTGCTCATTTTCTGGCATGACCCTTTAACGTTGCATGTTATTGAGCGTGTGCTCAGCACTCACAAAGTTCCACATAGACATGCAAGCAACAATACAGAATACAGAGCATCACTGTATTATAAAACACATGCAATCCTGGAATTTTCTTAAATGGTACATTTAGCACACAAGTTACTTTGGGCCACGCCCCCTTCACTGAGACTGAGTGGCAAAACAAGCTGTACATTGGTTAGGTCAAATTTGCAAACAGTGACTAATTCTGATGAAACGAATTAGACTTGACTGTGATCCCCAAAGACAAATTTTCTGTGGACAAAACCACAGAATCTGAGCAGTAATTGGATTTCCTGACAGTTATATGTTCCTGAATCCAACACCGGCAAACAAATGAAATTTAACGGTGTACAAAAGCAGCAACAACTTATAATACTTTACATTTGTTGGGGAAAAAAAAGCTTTATGCAACATTACTGCCTCATTTTATTGGCAAAATAAGATTTGTCGCACAGCAAAGGCACAAAATATAATGCCAAATAACATTTAATCCTAAAAAAACTGTAATAATAAGTTATTTTCAACAGAGATGACTGATGGGTTAATTAGCTAAAAGTGCTCACATAACTTGGCAAAACTGTTCTTTAACCAATGACAAGGCAAAGAATTGCTGATGTCTTTCTAGGCCGTCAGAAGAATCAGAATCACAATCAGAATGAGCTTTATTGCCAGGTATGTTTGCACATACGAGGAATGTGTTTTTGTGCAGAGGCACTACAGTGCAACAGATTCACAAAGACAAGACATACAGGTAAAAAATATAAATCCAAATTTACAAATTTAAAAATAGACATTCTAAATTTACTAAAAGACATTCTAACACAGCATAAAAAATAGACATAATATATAAAATCAAAATAGATATCAAGAAGGCTATTACAAATCTAATTGGTTAAAAAAAAACAAAAAAAAAATTTTGTGTGTATTTTGTTTTTTGTCTTTGTACATATTTTTAAAATGTCTTCCAGTCCAGGTGTTTAAAAAATTAAGGTTTTTCAAACTAGAAATGGAAACTTGAATTAGATGATAGATGATAATTTTTAATCCATTATCATTATATTATTTGAAACCGGTCTCAAAATGAAATATTACTTAAGTTTGTTTACTTACACTATCACTTATTCAGCCGATATGTTATCCTGACAGGCCCACTGTGGACATTTAACGCATTTTATGGTGGAAACTCTCCTGGTGCCCACTGCTCGATTATTGATCACCCCTGTGGAGATGCGTTCCCCTCTGGAATCACATTACCAAACAATGGATCTCCTACTATTGATGTACTCTACTGTACACACACACACGTGTGTGTTCGTGCAGAATCTCACATTTCTACCCTATTGACCCACAACAGTCTGCTCAGTGATTGATTTTAAACACAAACTGGAAACAACTTAGTGGATTTGCATTTTTTATTTGTGTGAGTTAAATACTCAATATCTTTAAAAGGACATTTCAACATGTTTGGTTTGATGACCTGAACTGGATTTTTTTTGCCTGTTCCTGGATGTCTTGAACGATTTGAATTCATAATTTTTTTAACAAATTTTATATTAAATCTTTAACATTTTGTTTTATTATTATTATTATTATTTTTAGTTAGTGTTTTTGTTTAATAATGTGTGTGAAATCTGACACTATTAAGCCAGCACACTCAGTCAGACAACTCCATAGAAAACTGTGGGCAGGATTTCGCACTTTGTCAGCATTTGTATGACTAAATGCCAAATTTTACCAGTAACTTATTTTCAATATAGCCTCTACCTAATAACTATTTAAAAACAGGTGGCAGTCGATTCGTGTATTTTTAAAATAAGTATTTAGCATTCAGCATTGAATTAGCAAAAACAGTTGCCCATCTGTTGAAGACCAAATAGAAAACAAATGTATGCATTTTTTTTGTTTTTTTTTAATGAACACGTTTGAACGTGTGTGTTTTTTTTTTTGTGTACACGGTTTTCAAAAAACAAACAGACTATGTGCAGACATGACCTTAACTCGGTGAAAGCAGTGCAGCTTGTCTTGAGTTTCCCATTTAAATACCATTTATTTCAATAGTTATCTATACATTTTTATAGAAAACTATGTGTGAAAACTATGCATTTAAATGTTTAATATTTAAATTTATTAAGTGCATTTCATCTAATGCTTAGATTAAAAGTTAAAAGTGAGTTTGAAAAAACCTCTAAGAAATTAACTTTAAAATGTTGGACTTGTACCATGTCGCCTTTAAAATGTATTTACTACATTCATTCCCAACGTCGTTTTCACATGAACCCCAACTGTTCTTCCAACCAAACAACAAACTACAAAATGCAGAATATTTGGGACTTCTAGTGTATGTTTCCAAAGAACAGGTTAAAAGCTAAAAGATTTATAAGGAACCTCGAACCTTTAAAAACAAATCCATGTGGCACCTACAATCATGACCACTAATGGTGGCTAATTTTCCTGCAGCATTCAGACATAGAACCTGAATAAAAATAATAAGCAGACCATAGCATTTAGAGGCCAGTTGTGTAAGTGTATGCTTCACTTTACATCTCACCACTGCCTGAGCTTCCATTCAGTCTCTTCCCTCATTCATTCTCGCCTTTTTTAGCTTTGTGTCTCAGCAGTGACGTCGTTAGCCCTAATTTAGGGGGGCTTCAGCCTCCCTAAAATATCCAAAAGCCCCCCCTATAATTTGGGGCGACATTTTATTTATTATTATTATCTTGATGTTTAAAATATACAGTACAGTATTTTAAATAAGTGCATACATGCAGCGAACACGAGCCAGCAAGAGAGTTAAACTGAAGTTCACTTTCAAAATTATTATCGTTATGATTCCCATCATGCCTCATTAGCATGCGTCAAGCGTGACGTGGTAGGCGGCTGCATAAGCAGCTCAACCAACACAACAGTGTGGAGGCAGCAGCAGTAAACAGCAGTGAACACACGGTGTACACACGGTCAGCGATTGCACGTTGATAGCAGCGATTGTTGCTTAATCTGAACATTTACCTGTGGTAAGAGAAGGAACGATATTGTAGCCTAGTCTATTTCAACCTTAATGTTGGAAGCTAAAGCGAACGTCGTCTAAAATACTAACATCGTGAAAAATCTTTTATTAGCTGTCTAATATCCTGTCGAATCTCTGAAGTACACATAATGTTAGTATCTATTCCCAATTACCGCGAGTGAAATTTAGTGTCATTAGTACTAGTTCCCAAAAAGTTCTCCCAAAGGGATTAATAAAGTAAATTCTATTCTATTTTCACCGCATGCAATGTACGAGAAGCCCTCCAGGGGCTAAGCCCCCCCTATCTGTCAACCCTAGTGACTTCCCTGTGTCTCAGGTTAGAAAGAATAGTTTGACTACAGATAACCAGGCTGTCTTCAGCAAACTGCATGAAGAGGTAAAGATCAGCGCAAGATTTCCTGGGTTTAATCGAACCAAAATTTGATCTGGCCAACCATTACATACATTAGAAGCACAGACCGAAGGAATCATCCAAAGCATCCAAACCATATTCTCTTCTGGGACATAGCAATTCTGAAGCAAAGGGGCAGATCTCAATTCAGTCTGGAATGCTAGCCTACAGTTGGCTACAGCACGACAGAAGAAACCAGCTTCCTGCCAAAAACAAATTTTTCAGACATAATGATACTCTTAGGGCAGCCTGGTATGGTGTGGTACATGGTAAGGCATGATTACACAGAGGGCATGGAGCTAAAGGCAGCTTTTTCCAGAGCAGAAGGACTCCCTGCTTTCAGCACTAAAGCAGTTCTGCTTTATCAGCAACATGCATTTGAGATAATCTATTTGAGAATAGATGGAGAGCGTGGGGAGTCATGGCAGGATCCCTTTACTGAAGAGAGGAGAAATGAAGGCCTCTGTAACATCACTCTATAATAAAATGTTTAGTCTTAGTTCTCAGCTGCATAGAGGTGTTTGGTTCTAAAACGCTACAAACTGTGATTTCTTCGCCAAGAAAGTGGGTGCAGAAAAATGGCTCTATAGTGCCACCTAAAGCATTTAAGCTCTCAGTTTGTAATTTGTCACAAGTAATATGATCCAAAAGTCGACAGGAAGTTCTCAAACAAAATGGCCTTGTGTCGTACTTTAACGAACTGCTCCAAATTTTATCTGACCATCTCCAAACTTCATCAGTGTAAAACTATGTGTCCACGGCGACCATTGAAATTCGACATTTTGCCATAAACAGGAAGTTGTTATAACTTAATCGGGAGGAGTCCTCCAGGTGTCCTAGGCACAGCCGATTCTGCACGGCATCTGACATAGTCCCTCCCATCTTCCAAACTGGGAGAACGCTTCAGGCCACACTCCAATGGGGCCAGCAGATGGTTTGACATTAAGCTGTTCTGATGTTGCCCCACTCGCCAACTCATGTGATCCCGGATCTGCCGCTCATTGACCTCTTGCTTCTACGATATCATGCTGCTCTATTGTTGCAGGTCTCATCTTCATTGATGCTCACCCTGGATCAGCGCTAGAAGGAGGTTGTTCCCCTTAACGGCTGATGGATGGACTCGGAACTTGGCATCATTGGATGGTAGCTTGGCTCACGATCTAGACAGGGTGGGACCCATCACCGCTGTCTCTGGGCCACCTACTCAGCACTCCTGATAGACGGCCTCAACCAAAGAGCAGGACCACTGACACTGCTTGTCCTCGCCTTGCTTCGATCCTGGCTAGCTCGATGACACTGTTCCTTTTTCACGACAAGTTCTTCCCCATTCGCTGTCATGTGGTTTGTATATCTCCATGGCAACCACGAAGGGGGAGGGCGAAGCTAACTCGACACAAGAGAGATAAACAAAGCAATGTAAACTTTACACAAGTTTATCGATAAAAATGGTTTATCTGCCAGCCCTACTGGGTGCTCTACCAATATTTTTTTAAATCCTCTGTTATAATAACATTATTATAAATCTCTCCATTGCAAATGTGAGCTTCAATTTGGTCTTTTTGAAATTAGTTGAAAACATGTTTGCACAAGTCACATTGTTTACGCCCACTGAAAACAGCTGCAACGTATCCAACACAGAAACAATATCCAAGGGGCACCGCAATAATAATGCGTTTAAATCACATTTACTTATAGCACAAAATTCTATTAAATCTTGCCAGCATAAATTGAATGACAGACTGTGGTGGTTCATGCCAGATTCCCAAGGTCAACACTGAACGTATTCACATAATCTCTTCTTTATACGCCCATGCAACAAAGCCAGATATCTGAACTTGAATACTCTAGAGACAAGAGCAGTTTCTCTGATCATAGTTACATTTCCTATTCTTCTCTCAAAGCCAGCAGAACAGCATGAGAACAGGGTGTTAGCATGCATGAGTTTGATGGAGGGATTCCCAAGCTTATCTCTTCCCAATGCTCACACTAGAGATAAGTTTATTTAAACAAAATCCACAATGTTAGAAGATTTGCACACCTTCAGCTAACCTGACGTTGACTCTTTGTTGGCATTCACAGCACTTTTGTGGACTGTTACCAGTTAACCAGCAAATACGCTAATTGTTTTAAACTCATAATAAAGGATTGTGTCATGAATTAAACTCAATGGACAGCACTAAATTCCAACAATTACTTGAGCTTATATTAGAAATTTTCACTATATTAAAATCTACTGTGAGCGCACTCTACAAGGTAAATTTGTTTTTCCTTTAGAAAAACAAATTTAAAAAACGCTTCCTTTAGGGGCCATGAGCCACGGCAGTTTCGGGTATCTACTGCACATTTTGCCTATATAACACTGCCATTGTTACTACTACTGTGGTTATTGGGGATACTGTGGGAAAAAAAAATTAAAGTTGAGATAAAAAGGTGTTGATAAAACCGAATCCACTACAGAAGACCACAATTATAGAAATTAATGTTAAGTATATTGCATTATTAGTCAAATAATGACAACAATGCATTCTTACAGCATCATAAATAACAAAGGCCTGTACACACAGATCTGAAATTTCAATCTGAAGTTTCGTGCAACAACGTGCCTCAATCAAAAACCATGGGCGCCAATGGGACATCTGACCGAACAAGTGAAAACTTTGTAACTACTCCCCAGTTACTTACCTGTTGGTTGATTTGCATATTCATGAGGTGGATGCAAAGTTACTTTCTGATGGTTAACAGAGATGTGAGGGAGATTATGAGTGATTATGAGCAACTTCAATACAGAGAGATCAACTTTGTATTAAAGCAACATTAATAGACACTGTAATGCCATTAGCAGGAAACGTTATACAACTACGAGTCAGAATCTGATCCCTAATCAGATGCAAACGCACCTTCACCATATGGGCTTCCAGGGCTTTTGTGCTGAACTTTTCTCATTATCCTGGACAAATCAACTCCAGAACAATTTATACATACACTAGAACTGTAGCTTAATGAGTCACTAAAGAAATGACTTCACTACACCAAGACCAATCATAGAGAAGAACTGAATGGAGCATCTGTTTTTATTGGCTGATCTGAAGTGTTCATGCTGCGTTGTCTGGATTGAGCCAAAGATGCTTTGAGAGAAACGATGGTTTTTCAGCTAAATAAAGCCTCAACAGAGCCTAATGTTTCCAAGAAGCGGCCGACAGAAACAAGTAAATGAATCATTTAAATTCATTATTTTTCAATGAGTAAAGTAAGCTGCCCTCACCAAGATTTGAACTGTCGTCAGAAATGTAAAAATAAAAAATGTAACGACTAAAACCTGTTTTTTTTTACTAAATAGTTTTTAAGTTCGAGGGCGTCCATGCTTTGATCAATCTACTCTTATAAATCACTTTAAAAGCCACTAAAAGGCTCCATATGTCATGACCCCTTTAAAAATATAGGTAATATATGCAATAGCAGCAGTGCCAGCTACCAGCACTCACAGTTGGTAAAAGAATAAATTGCATTATGGTATCATAAAGCATTACAAACAAAATCCTATTTTAGTTGGTAAACCAATCCTATTTGCAAGATTCAGCGACACACCTTCATCAAGTCTATAAAACAAATGACATCCAAAACCGTAGAATAAAACCAGGATTAGGCGAACGAGATACCAACACTCACCCGAAGAGGAGACTGAGGAACCCGACAGACTCGAGTTACTGGAGGTTGCCATCTCCTCTATGATTCACAAGCTTCTGTTATGGTTTGACAGCCTTTCCATCCCACACGACGCGGTCCAAATCCCTTTCAGTCACCCGGACAAATCTTCAGAGTTCCTCGAAAAATCCCCGTTTGGTCGTGTAGGAGCTGGAGGGACTGCAGCATTTACAGACGAGTGTGCCCGCATAACAACTGTTTAATACATGCTTGAATAAAAGCTGCGGAAAGAGGACAACTAGTCCTTATTATAATAATAATTCCCACAAACTTCCTGGTCGCTCGAGGTGTTGGTGACCGTCGGTTTCGCCATCGGTTTTAGCTCATTCGCGTCCACGTGCCACTTCAAGCCTCGTAATAAACAGTGCAAGGATGGAAATCCGCCTTCTTAAAGTGAAAGAAACACATTGCCTCCTCAAACGGAGCTTTTATTTGAAGTTAACACAGCGGTTTATTCTGCATCAGATTGAAATTACATGTGACTCAAATTATTTACTCAAGTAAGAGCGCCCAATGGAAAAAGAAACACTTGTAATCCAAATAATAATGTGGTTTTTTTTTTACCTCATTTTTTGAAGCTGCACACAACTCCCTGTAAAAGAGTTCTTTGTTTCGTTGTCGTTGTGCTTTTAAACTAGCTAATCATTTATTTAATCAAATCAATATTTGGTGTGAGCAGCAATTGTTCTGGACCCACCATTTTTTGAAGGAACACTGCTGTCAGGTTATTCCAAACATCTTGGAGAACTAACCACAGATCCACTGTTATATAATTACATGATCTTTATTTCTAAGCATTGAGAATGCCATTAATCCTGGCCAAATGTTCAACTCCATTTGCAGAATTCTAGAGAAAGCTTTCATGAAACCTTCACCCCTTTTGCCTGCAGACCTCATTACTCTACAACTCCTCCATTCTTTGCCTTTTGCTCAAGCCAAATATTAGAAATTTTGGCTCATCAGCCCACAGCACCTACTAAAATTTTCATGTAGCCCTCTTCGTATGTTTTTATGCGTTCTTGATTCACTTGGTCATGTTATCATTTTGGCTGCAACTCTTCTCTGAAGACCACTTCTTGAAAGACTTCTCCAGATAGTAGGAGGGTGTCCCGCTGGTTTCTTCCATTTCTAACTTTATGGAACTACTGGATATTTTCTGTTTGTCAATGGTTTTATAAGCTTGAAGGGACCTTGCCCAACTACTATCAGAATCAGAAAGAGTTTTATTGCCAATTAGGTTTGCACTTAGAAGGAATTTGCTTTGGTGACAGAAGCTACCAGTTGCACATTTCTAAATAGTAAATAAATAAGAAGAATAAAAAATAAATAAATAAATAAATAACACGAGAAATAAATATGTATAAGTAAATAGATGAGTGGTATTGCATGGAAGATGAATTGCAGAATTATATTGCACTGAAATATATATATATATATATCAGGAGGTAGAAACTTTTCTTGTGTCTGGCTGTCATGGTGCTCATTGCCCTGTAGTAACAACTGTCTACAATCCTCAATATTAATGTTCTTCATCCAATTTTAAGCCTACGAGATATATGGATGTGCTGAAAGAGGACATGAAGTTAGTTGGTGCAACAGTAGAGGATACTGAGGACAGAGTTAGGTGGAAACGGATGATTCGCTGTGGCGACCCCTAAACTGGGAACAGCCGAAAGTAGAAGAAGATCCAATTTTAAGCCTCCTACACAGCTGTTTCTGTTTATGATTTTTTTTTTATTATTTTTCAGCGTTATTCATACCTGCCTAAAAATATGCACAGTACTGTCCATGTAATATAATATTCATCATCTATCTTTTTTACCCTGCTCATCAGCACCCCATCTTGCAACCATTTACGAAAATAATTATATTTTTGATAGAAACAGAAACCTTGCACAGATATCCTCTTGTGCCTTCTTCCAACGTGCCAACAAGGTGCTGTTGCTGCTGCTGCTTTATCAGAAATAACAGGTGATGTAAATAACTTACAGCCATAAAATGATTATGGTGGCAAGCACTGCATACAATAAGAAAAACAGAAGCCAAGAACTGTAGGGATCAGCATCTCATAATGGCCGAACCTGTTTTGTAGAAGAGATGTTAAATGTCTGGTGAAAATAAAAAACTGTCAAACAGTATTAAAAGTGAGCCTCAATTTAAATCAATGTAGAGTATACATACTTCAATCGAAATTCAATTTGTATTTTAAATGCAGCTGATAAAAGGACTGATGTGTTTTTCTAGAAAGGTCTGATTATTTGAAAATATTGCTCAATCTGGAGAAAGAAAATACAGACACAGGGAACGATGGGGTTAGCACAGAAAATAAGTAAGTAGATTCAACAGGAAACATTACCCTTCCCGTACTGTCCTCCAATTAGTGCATTGTGAGATCAGGGGGAAAGCCTCAGCAACAAGCATTAGGCCACCTTAGGCCTCTACACACTAATCTGTGACCAAGGTTTTTTGCAACTACCAAAGCTTTCAGTCTGAAGTGTCTTGCAACAAAGCGCCTCGATCAAAAACCATGGGCACCAACGGGACATCACACATCTGACCGAATGAGTGGTGTCAACAAAAAAGAGTTTTGCTCTGCCATCACATCAATTTTTCAAGGGGAGAACAACCAATGAAAGCTGGCTCTTTAAGTGACATAAAAGAGCATAATATTTCTATAAGTCCCCATCACACCAACACCTCCTCAGTGAAAAATCCTCACCTCCTTTCATTCTACAATTCAACAACCTCTTGACTTGTTTTGACGAACTCAACTCAGTAACTCATCTCACAAGGTTTCATAATAGTTTTTCTTGACTGATCAAAGCTTACCTGAGAGGCTGCTGCTCCGGAGGGCTCTGTTCCAGAACTGTGTTCTAGTTTCAAGCTTTTGAAGGCAGTGAATCCATTCAAGGAGCTTTTATAATGATTGATTATGCTGTAGTTTTGTATTAATAAACTTGGTGCACTCTAAGCCACGTTTATATCAACGATACTCAGTGAGCTGATAAAATAAATTACATTTATTAAAGCCTTTAAACGAGTATCTGTGGAAACATTTTGAGTCAGTGTTGGCTTTATCCATACAAGTTAATTCTTAACAAATGTAATCATCCTATTAAACTATTCAGACAGAGACTAAACTGAATGATATTTAGAACATTGTTGAAAAAAAAATCATGGCATTTGACTCTTCTGGTTGACTCTACTGATAATCAATATCAGTAGAGGATGGATAAAAGTTTCAAGCCATAGCATGACTGTCTAATGAAGCATCTGGTTATTTCTCTGTAATTCAATGAACATTCTATATCATTCCTGTAATAATTAAAATACTTAATTTGTTATTTCTTAGAATGGACATTAATTGTTTTTGAATGATATAGAAAAACAAAATGACGCAAGTTCTTTACATAATGTTAATAAAACTTAATCTACATTTAAAAAGAAATAAAGTTCCACCTATAAATCTTGAAATACATTTAAAAAATTAATAATAATATTTGTTTGTTTGTTTATATATATATATATATTGCAATTCTTAAGCCCTAATTTACGAACACTAGGTGGAAATGGATTCTTAAGATTTTTACATTTTTTTATAAACATTTCTGCGGGTATCTTTGACATGCTGACAAGACGTGAATAAAAAAAAAGCTGACAAAAGGTGTTTGCTTGCGCATGCGTTTAACGGTTTGTTCATACCATACGCACAATGCGGGGCAGCAAATCGATTTAACAGCAGATTCTAAACGACTTATTTCGGCATAGTTTAAAAATTTGTCACTGAACTATGTATATTGTCAATTTCCATAAACCCAATTTATTCAACAGCCTTTAAGAATTGATTATGTTATCAATAAATTAAATGCGACTATTGTAAGAAGGCATATACGGTATTCCTTTGTATTCTTTTAATTTTCTGTTTCTGTCTTTTCTGTTCCTAAAAATATGAATACAACCAATTAATAAAAAAAAAAAAACAAAAAAAAACAAAGGGGTCAACGTTCTCCGAGTGAAGTTCCGGTTTCATAGGGATCACATGACACAGCTCTATTGTGGTCATGTGATTGTCACAGTGCAGCATGAAAACACTACCAGTCTGAATTCATATTTTCTTCAGTTTATTACTTCAATGTGACCGGTGTCAGAACATCACGTCAGCATCCCTCTTCAAGGTATCAGGATTGTTTACAAGACAAATATAAAACTACTATTACAGAGAACTTTTATCTTAGTTGAACGAAACTAATCTGTCGCATGTTCTGTTATGTTAGCTGTAATCACCTTTTAACGTGGTTCCTGTTTCAGTGTGCATGTAAGGACAAGTAGCTGGGAATACAAGTCCTTTACTATTATATTCCGTCTCAATTTGCCAGCTCATCATGCTGAAGCTCTCCTTGAAGTTGCTGCTTCTCTGGGCACTTCTGGAGATCGCTTACTCCAGGGGATGTTCCACCTTCTTCTGTCGGAAATCACGGCTTATGAGCGGGACACGGTCTGGAGCTGACCCTGGCAAACCTCTGCTGCTCACCCCCTATCTGGAGCAGGGCAAGATAGAGGAAGGTAGAATTGCACCATTACTACACGATACATAGAAACAAAACGTGAAAAGCCATAAAAATGTAGTAATAATGCTGGTTTTCAATTTAGTTCTGCAAATGTGATCCATTGTTGGTCATGATTTTTTATTGCTCGTACTAATATATGGTATTACTGATATTTCATGAGATATCTGCTCACTATTAGACTGGATACATCTTGTTGGATCTCTTGTTTAGATTTCTCACCCATCACTTGAAAACATGCTCAATCCCATGATTAAGAAGTCTGAAATAAAGATATATAGTACTGTGCAAAAGTTTTAGGGAGGTGTTATAAAAAGCCTCAAACAAAGAATGGTTTTGAATCATGTCAAGAAACCATCTATCTCATCCACATCTTGGTTTGGCTGGTCGTCAACCAGTTTTAAGCCTCTGCAATAGAAAAAAAATATATATATACACATACACTTTGAGCTGTAAAGGCGTCAGCTTTGGTCTGATTTTTTTTGCAGCAAAGAAGTTGAGTTTAGTTGGGCGGCTTCCTGGTGCTAACGTGAAGAGCTTTTCTGGCTACCTGACTGTAAATAAGACCTACAATAGCAACCTTTTCTTCTGGTTCTTCCCTGCACAGGTAATAAAATTTGAAACTGGACACACAGATTTCTGTGACCAAAGATTTGTCCACAGCTTTTTACCGTTTCTTGTATGTGCTCCTCTGCATCAGGAGAGACCAGAGCGTGCTCCAGTGCTGCTGTGGCTTCAAGGAGGTCCAGGTGGAACCTCTATGTTTGGCTTGTTTGTGGAGCATGGTCCATATTTTGTTCACAAGAACCTCACATGTAAGTTTAAAATAAAATAATTGGTTAAAATCTTACTCTGTAGCCTATTTTGAAATATCTTTTTTCATTTAAATGTCTTAAATTGCCAAATATGCAGAACACAACTGATACTGTAACCACAACATGTTTAAAAGGTCTTAAAAAGTCCACATTTCAGAAACTTGTTTTTCTCTCTTCGCTTTATATTTCTCTCAGTATAAAGCAAATGTGCTCGCATACAGCTTATCTGTTTTCGTGTGTATGTGTTTTCTTTAGTGGGATACAGAGACTTCCCTTGGACTTCACGGTACTCAGTTCTCTACATAGATAACCCTGTGAGTTTGGCATGGATTCAATTATTTTAAATTGTGATTAATTTTCCAGTGTATTATCAGTAGTTTTTGGGAGTGGAGCCGTTGTGTAAAATAAGTATGGAATAATCTCTTTAAGTTGGCCTCAGATTAAGCTATTATTAGAGACAAAACAACTCTCCAGTGAGAACAAGATAGCGAGATGCTCTCACTCTTTATTATAGCCTTCGGATACTTTTACTCTCTGGTGCAAATGGGCAGGTCAAAGACTAGCGCTGGATGAAAGGCAGCTGCAAAGACGACTGTTGCTTACATGCGGAATTATCCACATTATGCTCTCTGGTGGACCAGAGGGGGAAGGGCAAATTTTTGAGCTATCTCTCCTCTTCTGCACAAAGTTTCCTGTTTCCTATAAACTACCTTTTGACAGTGATCTGTCTCCCCCTTGTCTGTGTTTGTGTAAGTGACAAATAAAGGCTTGAAAATAGCCATGTTCCTCTCCAAAGATGCAAATTAAATGTATGCACTAAATTTTTGTGAATGAAGCACTGTTTCCATCCAACAAGTTCAAGAGAAAAAAAAAGCACTATTTGATAAACTGGTGCCAAATATCATGAGAAAAGTTGAAGTTGCTTAGAACATGTAGACGAAAGGCAATATCCGCAGCCATGTCATCTTGCCTTTGGAGGTGGAAGACTGCTCTTTGAGGAAACTGGGAACGCTTTAGGTAATGATCCCAAACCACTTGGGTAAGGAATTTTAGAAAGACCAAAACAACGTTTCAATCATTGTTGAAATCGATCTGTTGGTTCGTCCTTTAATTCCACACAGTCAAGTCCCAGTTCCGACAAAACCCTCTGGCATTGAATTGGGATTTATCCGGTGACTGCGTTACCAATGTTGTTTATGCACATTTTTCTTATTGGATTAAAAGTTTATCCTACTCAGTTGTTTGCATAATTTTTTACGTGTATTTTTCAAATGTAAGCGTTTTCATCCACGTTTTTTTTTACGTAATATTCCAAAATGCACTTAAAGACCAGTAGATGGCAACACAGCTATAGAGTGAAAAATACCAGACAGACAAGTTTCCTCATAAAAATAATTCACAACACACACAAATCTCTTCAAACATGCTGTGCTGTTATTTTTAGGTTGGTACGGGATGGAGTTTCACTGAGGACGATCGAGGCTATGCTCAAAACCAGGATGATGTGGGCAGAGACCTGTACAGGTACATGATCAGGAAATGATCCTGGATCTTAGAGCTTGGGATTCCACTCATTTCTTTCCTTTGCAGTGCCTTGACCCAGTTCTTTCAGATCTTCAGTGAGTTCCAGTCCAACCCCTTTTATGCTACAGGCGAGGTGAGGGAAAGGCTTTTCAGACTACGGAATTACAGTTTTTGCTTTTTGACGATGTTCAACATTTGTTTGTTCAGTCGTACGCAGGGAAGTACGTTCCCGCGATTGGATACTACATCCACAAGAACAACCCTTCAGCAAAAGTCAAGATCAACTTTAAAGGAGTGGCCATTGGAGATGGGCTGTGTGACCCTGAGCTGGTAATCCATGATGTTAAAACCGTAATGCTTTTCAATAGGACAGTGGTTTTAATGACTCTATCTCAGATGCTGGGGGGTTATGCAGATTTCCTCTATCAGACGGGAATGGTGGATGAGCTGCAGCGGCAGCACGTGAAGATGCAGACAGATGCTGGAGTCAAGCTCATCCAGCAGAAGCGATGGGTTGAAGCCTTCCAGGTCAGCCTTGAGGTTGATGGTTGATGTTTTGGTGCAAGGCTAAATGCTCAAAGCTTTTTAAGTTTATACTTTTCCCCTTCATGATGCAGTATAGAATGGTTCAGGTTCAGCATGGCTTGCTTGCTTTTTTGATCAGTTAGTGTTAAATATCACAGAAGCTGAGCCAAATTATGGGCTAGTAAATATATGAAAATTCCACCCTGAACCCCAAACATAAGAACACATGATACGCAAGTGCTGAACTTGAATAAATACTTTATAAATTTGTTAAATAAGACACTAGAACTGTTCAATTACGAAAAAAAATCATAATTGCGGTTATTTTGGTCTTTATTGAAATCACGATTATTCATTAACTTGGAAAATGTGTTGCATTTATTAAACAGAACTGTGAATTCTCTGATAAAACAAATAACGAAAACGAAAATATGAAAATATCGCCTTGATTACACCACTTTTGTGGTCGTTGAGAGTCAATAATCACAACACACAGCCTTACCGCACAAGTTTGGGGAAAGCTTTTTCTAGCAGTAGGGTCTGAGGTGAGGAGGATCATGAATCTGCAAAATACAGATTTTGATATTAATTTCATTCTATGTCCAGAACACCATGAGCACTGTGTATCTTGGTAGATGTATTTAATTTTTCGTCAAATGGTTGGCCCAAAATGTGTCAATCAAGCTTGTTTCAGCCCCTAAGACTGGTGAATGGATTTACGGCAAGCGTATAATCCTGTTATTATCTACTTCCATTTTCTGGGATATAGTAAGTTTACTTTATGTTTTCTGTAGCATTCAAAATAAAAACGTTTAATTTGTTATGCTACTATGCGTTACTTGGTTCACTCTATAGCAATGATCTACAGACGTGTAAATATAAATGTATGGATATATGATAGTAATTGGATTTATGATCAATTATACCGCAGTATACTTCAAACTTACTTTTACATGCTACTCACAAATTGTTTCAAACAAGAAGGTCATGGGGCTTCCAAAACCACAAGTATACGACTATTTCAGCCCCTTCAAAGGAGTGCATCTCACACTGGGTCTGCTCAGAAATTAGTTTTATGCTTAGCTTCGAATTCTACATCCAGCGATTCACACTGGGAAAGAGCAAAAACTCAGCTAAAGAAATAACATTACAAAGAATGTAAATAGCATCTTACCTGTTTCTTGAGTTTGCGGGTCAGGGTGCTCTCTGCTCCAACCACTCTCTGCCTTCCTGGTTGTCCCTGGCCTCAAAGAATTTTAGTGAAGGAGGTCTTTCATTCCAGAGAGACAGAAGTCTATCCCCGAGCTCAGTTTCAGGGCATTGGAGAGATTTCAAAATCCGGCTCGAAGGACCAGTTTGTTGGAAAAACATTACCTTTATAAGGAAAGGACATGTGAAGCCAATCAAAGTATAAAAGCCATTTAGGTCACTAATTTAGTAGCTATTTTTTAGTCAAGGAGATGCATAAAAGAATACAGAACTTTGTACAATAATCAAACTGCTAGCTCCAAGAGCAAGAGAAAAGAGATGAAAGCCATGAGACAATTATATTGTTCGCTTTAGCCAGGAGGTCTGATTCTCTGAACATTCAAAGATTGTATCGACTATCAGGGCAACACACCTAAAAGGAATCTACATTATTCAATTAGATTGTGGGGGAAACGCACGCAAGCACGGGGAGAACATGCAAACTCTTCACCGGCGAGCCTCGAACCGACAACCTTCTAACTGGATGGCCACAGTGCTGCCCTTTATACCAACAAATGTCTCATAAATAAACAAGTTGTACATCAGATATATCTCTCTGTTTTTTTCCAACAGAGAGAGAGAGAAAACACGGCCGCCTCAGAGAAGTCAGAAGCTAAAGGGAGAGCCAAGAGCGTCCATTCTTTTTTAATCCTCTGTTAGCCACATCTCTTCCGTGGCATATACGTAACATACGTTTCACGAAAGTACTGAATTAAGATCAACATGGAATGATTTGCATCAACCTGTTTTTAAAGTCTCCCAAAACTAAATAATGAACCTGTGTAAGTTGTAATAGAAGTCTTTGAACGGAGCGAATGCCATGGAAAAGCCCTTGACAGCAACACTGTTCCATGTTTTGGAAAGGGTTCAGAAACCTTCTGTTTTCCTCCACAGGTCTTTGACAGTTTACTGAACGGTGATCTCGTTCCTTATCCCTCATTCTTCCAAAATGTCACCGGCTGCACCAACTATTTCAACTACATGCAATGTCAGGTATTGCATGTTTCGATTGAAACTGGGTTGGAAAAACTGCGCTCGTTCGCTCTTTCATTTGTTGTTGTTTCGTTTTCAACAGGAACCTGAAGATCAGGAGTATTTTTTTGAATTTGTGACTCTTCCAGATGTTCGACTCGCAATCCATGTGGGAAATCTGACCTTCAATGATGGTTCAGAGGTGGAGAAGCATCTGCTCCAGGATGTCATGAAGTCCATCAAGCCCTGGCTGGGAATTCTAATGGACAACTATAGAGTGAGCATCAGTTTTGTTCGTTGAGGGAATTTAGACTAGAATAGAGACTGCTGATGTTTTTTTTTTATTATTTACATGAAGATACTCAGCGTTTGTGTATAAACACACCCAATAACCGATATGTATTTCCTGTTAAATTTGAGATACACCACCACAATTTTCTATTGAATCTCACAAAATTGCTTTAAAGAAGATATATTCTATTATACTATATAAAATATTCTATTATACTATACTCCACAAGATGGATTCAAACAGTGTTTGTGATGTGACTCGAAACTTGCCAGACAATCACACCCGGGGATTTCCACATCTAGGGCCTCTTTACCAGAGCGGGACTTCTCTATCCAGCAATAAAGGATCATTTGGAAAGTTTCTGTTGTCATTATGATTTCAAAAGAAAAAAAAGTACTTCTGTATTCATATTTTCTGCCCAAGAAATCTGAAATCTATAAACTTATGAGCACAACTCAACATTTACATTCATGAATCTAGCAGATGCTTCTATCGGTAGGTATATTGAAGCGGCACGTTTTTGCTGATCTACGTTTACTCTCAGGTACTGATCTACAGCGGGCAGCTGGACGTGATTGTGGCCGCTCCTTTAACAGAGCTGTTCCTGCCTACAGTCAGCTGGTCCGGGGCTGATGAGTATAAGTCATGCGAGCGCTTCCCCTGGAAGGTTCAGCCCAGCGACACTGAGGTGGCAGGGTATGTTCGACAGGTCCGGGATTTCTTCCAGGTGAGTTGTGAGACATTTATTGATGGCAAATTATTTTGAGTAAAAAAAAAAAAGTGGCTCGTTTGCGTTAGAGAGCAGTTGTTTGGGTGTACCTAATAAAGTGGCAGGTGGGTGTATCTACTATAGCTGTAATGTCCGATATCAAGTGTTTTCATCTTGTTTCCTACAGGTAATTGTCAGAGGAGGCGGGCATATTTTACCCTACGACCAACCAGAGCGATCGTTTGACATGATTGACAGATTCCTCTCTACGGACGGATTCTCATAACTCTCACCCTCCGAGAACGACAAGAATAATTAGTGATTGTCTTGAGTTTGAATCTGAGTTTATTTCAATGCTTCCGTTAATATTGTGTGATAAGCAGGGGGCCAGGCATCCTGTTTTTATTTCACATGAGATGAGACTTGAATTTTGATTAAAATATGATCTGGATGAATTAGACCAGTTTCAAGTCATTACTAATATTCACTAAACATTGATGCTTTTTTTTAAAGCAGTAAAAACTTTATTTTTAAGTAAGGAAATTAATTTTTGGGTGAAATAAAACAAAACCTCAACAGTGAACCGGACAACTTTTCAATTTTAACCAGAGATTTCCAATATGTCCTCCAGGGGGCGATACCTGTCTGTTTAAACTAAATTGTAAATGTTTAATATAAAGACCAATAAGAAATACATAAAGTTATAAATAAGTGGGTGATTAAATAAAACAGTATATTAATCGAAGCATTTGAGAATAAGCAAATATATGCTTGAGGAAATATATGTATGATTAAATTCATCAAAAAAAAATCTATTTTGTTTATGTTTACAATGTGTCAATATGCTAATTATGTGGTTGGTCCTAATCAGTCCGGTTCAGTTACATAAAAATGCTCTTTGAAGCTGCTACGTGTTTCTTGCAGCAATTAGTGTTTTTATTTGTTTATTTAAGTATTTATTTATTTAAGCATACATTTTTTATGTTTATGAATTATATTATTGATATAATAATTTACTTAATTCATTTTTGGACCTCCTTATTTTGTCTTGGTTTCGTTGCAGAACTAGCTCTTGGGGCAATTTATTGAAATTAAAGTGATTTTAACAAAACACTTTAAACCACAATCCACACCAGCGGCAGTTGGTTCAATTATATTTTTGCTAGGGGGCGCTATTCTAATCTAGAAAACTGTCCAAAGAGGGCAACAAATCTTCACATTTAATGTTTTACTTTTTACATTAATTTGAGAACAAAACTTTAAAAAAAAGTAATAAAAATGCTGCATCTTTCCAGTCTAAGTCCACCCTGGGTCTGATCCTGGTAATTTAACAGTGATACGGGGATAGCAGAATAAAGAAAAAAAAACCTAGCTTTGCTAGTCATCCAAGTCTTCCTTTCAGCGCAAATGGAAATAAAAGCCTTACTAGTTGCTAACGTTATAACACCCTAAAGCATAAATATATATGACTTGATATAGAAATATATATGATCACATATCAAAGTATTTTCATTTATTTATTTATTATTTACTTGCATTTGCACTTACTCACATTAAGGTCAAGTAGCAGTGATATAGTAGTGACATAGTAGTGGTGGGCTTTATTCTTTTAAAACTCGAAATTCTCTTGTTTTTAAATAAATATAGCCTTTATAAAAACAATAAAGGCACGTGAGGGCTTGAGATTTATCCTACTGTGATTTCCAGTACTAAAATATCTCATAATGTGCATAGAAAAGTGAACAGTTCCGACAACAGTGAATCCACAGAGTCTTGTAACGGAACAAGTGCTTTATTTTCATATTGTAATATAGCTGTGTAATCTCACATCTGTACAGTTGCATAACACAAACTGTTCAAGGCATTAATAAACATATAAAATATACAAAGTTACACAAGCGTGAAGTCAATAAGAAACGATGCGATGCTCCCAAACCATCAAGCAAACGTTTGAAAACTGCAAGTGCTATGCCAACATTATTCACAAAAAAGTACCAAACACATTCTCCTTTCGAAAAGAAAGGTGGTTGCATTACAGGAACGAGATTATAAAATAAAAAATGAGAATTTATACTTTTTTTTTTTTTGCAAAGAAGTTACACCTTTTATTAGGGTGTATACACTGCCCTCCACCTTGTAAAAAAAGCATTGCTGAATGGCCTTCTGTTATTAAAACACATCTGCTCATCAAAACGATATAAAAGTGAGAGAAGCATCTCCCAAACAGGGCAAGGGAAATATTTCCCGTTGCACTATTTGTAGCTGTACGTTGCATGGCGTCGTTTACACTAGCCGTGACCTGGACCACTTTGCTTGCAAATGAAAAGCAAATGTAGACCATGTAACAGCATCTCACAGTGCAACACAACAAAACTCCTGAGTTCAATATCCGAGGCCCATGAGGAGTAAAAGTACAGACACAAACCATTAGCCATCCAGTAATCAAGACAAACACAAGTCTGTGGTTATTACAGAGCAATTTTGATTATAAAAAATGATGCCGCATCTAAAACAAGGCATTTATAAATAAACGTGTGTCTATTAGTCAGAACAGTTTCAGTTTCCTCCGAGTCAGAAGTTCTCCTGTGACAGAAATTATCTACACACTTTCACTGAGCTATATGGATAAATGTATAGATTTCCTGAAATAATTGAAGGATTTGTGGTCAACCATAAAACACTTTAGCTTTCATGATGTCATAACAAGCTTAGCGGCCATTTATTTCAAGTTTATTGACTTATTAATCAAGCCTAATCCCACATAACCCATTATTAACCCTTAAATGAATGCAGTTTGGTTGTTAAAAGTTCAACTTTTTAGCTTTTAAAAAGTTTAATGGCATAGAGATCCAGAGTGGGGCAACCAAAAATGGTAATCTGTCACTTTTTTGTATTTATCTCTTGCTTTTATTTTTTATTGCTATTTTAAGTGAAATTCTAGATAAAATTTTATGTTTAATCGACTTATAGCTGAGCTCTTCCTTAACCCTTAGTCTCTGCAAAGTCTCTGCACGCACCGGTCAGTGTGGCTAACGCAAAAAGGTTTTTAGTTTTGATATCTTTGATATCTTAAAACAAACATTGCAGGAGTTATGACACATCATTTGCAAGGTAATTCAAATTAAAATGTGAGGAAATGAAGTTTTTCGGTTACATTTTAAAATCTGTGTCATCAGTGCCATCTAGTGGTGAAATAAAATGGATAACGCTTGGAAGTACAAGAGCTGTGAGATGGATTGACTTTTGAAATGGCAAAAAATGTGTAGGCAAGGTATTTTAATATAAATCGTCACGTTGTTTTGGTCTTGGCTTTGCTTGTTTGGGGATTTTTTTATTTTTTAGTTTGCTTTATATTTTTTGTTGTATAGCTTAGCATAAAAACATAAAGTACTACTCTATTTCAGGTTTGTTGTGGAATTATTGTGAAATGTAATGAACAAATATTTAATAACAAAAAAGCTGGGGTTATACTAAATTGTAATTTAGTAAAAAAATGCTCAAAAAGGGGCCGGACTTCTAAGGGTTGAGCAGAGTTGTCAGCCAATCATTGTTGAGTATTCACCTTGTCATCTTTTTCATGTAAAGATTGAGCTTTCAATTTTTAAAATGATCAAAGTTTTAGCTGATCACTTAGTCGACGATGTTCGGAAGAGCAACAAGGTCATGTGCATTTATTCCATGGTGTTCTGTTCATTTGTTATTTGGTCCACCTTGTATCTGTTGCTGACAATAGCATGGATTTTTGTTAGCATTTAGTGCTAATCAGCTCACGAGCGGCGATTATGGCAATCAATTGTTAAAATTCAAAAGTGACTTAATTAAATTGTACTCTGCAAGGATTGTACAGATCTGTAAAGATTTGCAGTCCTTCATGAAATCTAATCCCTTCATGCCTAAAAATGTATTCTAAGCATAACAGAACCATCTGCTGTCAATGAAGCTCTGACTGCTTGTCTGACCTAGGAACAGTAACCCAGAACACAGGGGAAAGCAATAGGTCAGCTGACTTGAAAGGCACACCTCATCCCTACATCTCCTTCAAAGCAATTAAGGTTGAAACAACTTAGCTTTTCCACTGAACTGTTAAGTGGTGACTCGGCTCGACATGATTTTAGGAGCTTTTTGTACGTTTTAGCAGTACTATTGCTCAAAGCCATTGGAGTGAGGTTCTAAAAAAAGGCTAAGTCAGGCCAAGAAAAGTGTAACAACATCCTGTTGATCACTGACTGGTCAGTTGTTGAGCTCAGAAAGTATAGGCACTGCATGCATCATTACAGTCTCTATTAAGGCCTCTACACACCGATCCGAATTTTCAGGCCCAAGTTTAATGCAACAACGAGCCTTGATCTGAAACCATGGGCACCAGTGGGACATCAAATGTCTAACAGAACACGTAGTCCAACGAAAATGAAAATCAATGTTTTTCAAAATGAGAATGACCAATGAAAGCTAGCTCTTTTGATGGCGTGAGTTGGACGCCAAGAGCCAATTGGTTCCGATGTGTTTTTTTCAATGTGTTCTTTGATTTCTTCTCTGTCGCCGTCTTCTTTCCTGTTAGCCCATGTGGCTCAGAGTGCATCTGTCGTACCTCAAACTGCATCTTCAGGCAGGGAGCGTCATTCCATCAATATGTCCTCGACCAGATGAAGGAAGCCATCCGAAGTGTCATGGCGATCTAAATTCAGATCGGTGTGTAGAGGCCTTTATTCAATAATGTGTGAACTCGGCCAAGTTCAGTGAACTGAGATGAATAGAGCCATTACTAAAATACGACGACTGCAAATAAAGTTGTGTTTTTCCGGGAGCTAAAACCTTTCCGAAGCCACTTGTATGAACAAAAATACATTTGCATTTTACATCACAAATCCAGGAACTCTGTATGAGAAAATCACACCATCAAGTTCACCTTGATGTCAGCCATTCACAGTGAAAACAGTCTTTCTAGAAAAGGGAGTCTTGAACGCAAGCCCCTGGGTCCTTTTTGGGTTTGGTTGCTCCGGTGGCTGGCTTTCGCTGGTATTCGATGAGTCTTCCATCATATGGCTATTTCATCCTCTGCTGCGCACAGAGTTCAAAGTGCATAGAAAGCTGTAGGACCTCCACATCTTGAGTTCTTAACACAGTGCAGAGAGCAAAGGGAGTCAATACTGTAGTCTGTAGAGTTCTGAGCTTAGTTGCTGGAAGAAAGGCTCTTTTCGAACTATATTTTGGTGTATTTTTGCAAATGATTCCAGCACAGATCCAGCTCATAACAGGCCTCGTTGGTTTAGAAATGTACAAAGGTCCTTCAATCCCAAAGGAAACAGTCTTTGCAAGGAAAACACTAGTATTAAAGGACAAACAATGCAAAGTCCAAACCTGAATTCAAAGCAACGCAATGACATCAAGATATTACGAAATACTGACATTCTTTCCGATGTGAGTTTAAGACGTTTTCAGGCACATCGTGACATCTGGAAAGCTAAAATCAGTACCTGCATAGTTACGTTTAATGCTACATTTTTGAAGCAAATATAAACTAAAGTAGAACAAATACACCAATCGTTGGCGTTTGGAACGACACACACCCAGGGTTACAGAGAATTTTGGGGTTTATGACAGGTCTTGTTAAGGTGGTATTGGGTGTAAAAGTGCTTTCTTTGTGGACCCATATTCAACAGCAACCAGTGTTGGTAGGATCTTGGTCCAAGTCAAGGAGAATGGTTTAAGCACCAAACAAATGGAAGCATCAAAATACATCCCTTGTAAATCCTACGAAAACAGTCAGAATGCTTGAGGAAGACCTAAACTGTACTGAGTGCCATCTAAAGCTATTTTTAAGAAGCACTTGATGCATTTGGCTCCAGTGTACGTTTTCCATGGCCCCAGGTAAAGCATGTGTTGAGCACACTTCTCGTTGCATTACGGCGAGGCATTTATGGACTCGGTTGAAAGTCTAACGTATGAACGTTTAACACATCGATATGGAGTCCCCATGGAGCTGGGGATGAGGACTGGGGTTAAATCTTACAAGAAGTGCACCATCTTGACACAAATTAGCTGGTGGTGTTTTCCAAAAACATTCATGCGTAACATGTTTTCCTGATTTGACATGATTGCAACATTTCGAGGAAGGCATTCACTCTCATGAGCTTGATAAAGATTCCGCTGACATGATCTGTACAGCCGTTTCAGGGAGATACCTTCTGTAGATGTGGATTCTGGACCAAGTGAAATTGGTCAGTGTTGAGCACATCGGCGAGCTAAATTCGAGACTTTCCAAGTTTCTTCCAAAAAGGACCGCATTGTTTGGCAAAGGGCTCTCCAGAGTCCTTGTTGTAAAGGCAGAGCTCCAGTAGATTCCCAGGAAAACATCTAGCAGTTGTGTTGCAATGTGACAAATGAGATGATGCTTGACTCCAAGGTGTGCAATAAACCAAAGGGTCATCAGTTTGCGATTACGAAACAAGAGAAAAAGCTGCCGATAAAGCACAGAGGTGTAGGTCTGTCCAGAGTCCGAAGTGGAGTTGCCCCTGGGGTCTCTAATGGATGGGGTTGATATCTGTGCAGTGATTGGGTGCTGTGCTGGAGGTGGTGATGGTGTTGTGCTGGATGACTTGCTGCTGGGAAACAGGGGTAGGACTTCCTGCCGGACTGCTCTCTGGACCTGTGGGTGAACAGCAAAGGAGATAAAAGTGCCAAGTTGTCCTTCTTCATGTTCAAAAGCAAAGCAACCTGACCACACCACACCACAAGGGATTGACTGTAGCTGTATCACGTGACCTTAAAAGTCTAGGTTAAAAGAGGGGCTGAGATAACCGATCACCAACACTGATCACAAAGATTCTCGTACGATATTTTCCAAATCCTGCTGGACATCTTTCATGGGTCGCTGGGGATTTTGAGTCTGAGTGGAGAATGTTTGCACAGATGAAGTTGATATTGAATATGCATGACTTTCTTATTCAATGTTTTTGTAAAAAAAAACACCATTTTTTGGCGGATCTTTGTTAAGTTTTGGAATTACAGAGCAGTTTCTCTGCACAATGCCTAAAAAGTTCATGCTTGATTTTATAATGGATTCAGTGATCAGTGAGTTAATTGTGTAAGAGAGTGTGTGATGGAGTACTGTTCAGGAAGAGAGAGAGAGAGAGAGAGAGAGAGTAACAGCGTTGTGGGCCTGTGTGTGCATCTGAAAATTCAGCCACACACTCAACTCAAATAATTCAACAAAACAGTCTGTTTAGCACTGAACACTTTTAAAGTTTCTCATTTAAAAATGGCACGGATAACATATTAATAACAGATAAAACAATTTAGCATTGAAAAAAGCATTAGAGACACTTACTCACAGGATTTTTTTTTCTGTTGGCTGCAAGTTTGTTTTTGGTGGGAAGAGCTCTGGTTCTGACCAACTTTTGAACAAAATTAGTGCAAAGTTTAACAAATTTTCAGTGACAAATATGGGAAGCAGATCTTCCAAACACTGGCTCGCTCATTTTTCTAGGTAGAACAGATGTTTTGTAGCCGTACAACCTGGAACATAGCATCTTCTTGTAATGCTCATGTGCTCTTCCTTTGTTTGATTGACAGCTAGAGTTAAAAATAGTGCATTGCTAGTTCTAATAAAATCCCTGGCTTTTAATAACACGCAAACATCACAGGACCTGAAACTGTTGCTCTTGTTTTTTACTTCAAAATAATATTCATTTGGTGTCTCAGTCAATGGAGTGTGGTGCTATCAATGTCAGGGTTGTGTGTTTCGAAGCAACCCAATTCACTTTGAGTATAGCACCCACAGAATATCACATTTACGTTTAATAAACATGCGAAACAGCTTTCCGTTGGTTCACTCTATACTATTCTCAGGGTGTGTCCGCTTCAAGTAAATTTATTAATACATACAGTCTCCTAGAACGCTGTGATCCAAGTCGATACTCACTAAGGTAACCTTGAGACTCTTTCTGCATAGCGGTGATGGGACAGTCCTTGTGTGTCAGTAAAAGCTGTTTCAGCTGCGTCACCTCATTCTTCAGCATGGTGACCTCATTCTGCAAAGGAAACACAATGAGAATGTCATTCTTTACAAGAAAGAGTTTATGAACATGTGGAAAAATCCAATCGTATGTATGAAACTAAACGTTTCACGTTTCTTTCTACTCTTTTATGGATAGAAATTTAATTTTTGCATTTAAAGACACCCACAAAAATGTGAAAACAAGTTCCTTGGAGTTATTATTCATTAAAATGGTTCCGGGGTTTTAATATAAAGCTACTTAAACAAATGCACCCATGCATAGCCCTGTGCAAAAGTCTTGAAAGAGAAATCAACATTTGGTGTCACCACTCTTTGATTTCAATACAGCAGCAATACACCTCACGTAATCCCAAACACACCCAATAATGTTGAGGTCAGGACTCTGTGAGGACCATGCTTTCAGTATGTCTTGCATGTTTGAGGTCATTATCCAGCTGCAGAATAATTTTGGGTCAATCGTATGCCTCCCTGATGGTTTTGCATGATGTATAAGTATCTGCCTGTATTTCTCAGCAATGAGAACACCATTAACCAAATTTGCAACTAAATCTGCAGAAATACAGCCCCAAACAATCCAGGACACTCCACCATGCTTCACGGTTGCCTGTAGACCCCCATTATTGTACCACTCTCCAGCTAGAAGGAGCTTGATTCAGCCTCCTCTCTTGGCAGAGAAAATAAAGGTCTCTCACAAAATAAGGTTGGTTCTAACATACCTAAAATATTCATTTTAATCAACTCTTATTAAAGAAAATATCTTGCTGCACAAAGCATCATAACTGGATCTTCCTCCAATCAAGAGCCATACTACACACTGCATGAAAAGACCTTTTCAGTAATATATAATATAAGCTCTATAAGCAATAAAATACATGAATGAGTGCTAATATTGCAGAAAGGTCAGTTTTGGATGGCTTGCCCTAGTGGCGTTTAAACCAACCCCCGTGCCTCTATGATTTTCCTAGGCTGAGATAGAGATATGCCAAATTTGTTGCTATGGTAAACAGTCTGGTTGCTATGGAGGAGCTAGAGACATAATATAATGTTGCTTGTGTCAATATAAGTAAAACTAAATCAACCGCAGTGTGTCTATGATTTTCCTAAGCTGAGATAGAGATATGCCAAATTTGTTGCTATGGTAAACAGTCTGGTTGCTATGGAGGAGCTAGAGACATAATATAATGTTGCTTGTGTCAATATAAGTAAAACTAAATCAACCGCAGTGTGTCTATGATTTTCCTAAGCTGAGATAGAGATATGCCAAATTTGTTGCTATGGTAAACAGTCTGGTTGCTATGGAGGAGCTAGAGACATAATATAATGTTGCTTGTGTCAATATAAGTAAAACTAAATCAACCGCAGTGTGTCTATGATTTTCCTAAGCTGAGATAGAGATGTGCTAAAATGGTGGCTATGGTAAACAGTCCGGTTGCTATGGATTGGGTCAGTGACATAATATAATGTTCCCCATGTGAATACAAGTACATTTAAGCAACCCTTATGCCTCTATGATGTTCCTAAGCTGAGATAGAGATATGACAAATAGGTTGCTATAGTAAACAGTCTGGTTGCTATAGAGGAGTCAGTCTGTAATATAATGTTCCTCATGTCATTATGGAAAAAACAAACAAATAATAGAAAAACAAACAAATATCCATGCTTTTCCTGGGCTGAGATAGAGTTATGAAAAAGTGGTTGCTATGGTAAACAGTCTGGTTGCTATGGAGGGATATAATATATAATATAATGTTCTCCATTTCAATACGTCCTTACGGTCGACCAGGGGTAGGTTGTCACACACTAGTATACATAAAAGAATGTCTAAGTACAGTACGACTATGATTAAACACAAACGGTGTGTTTTGTTGGAAAAAACTCAATTTAAGGTTTGGTTTGACCAGCATCTCATTTACATACACTTCCACCTTGATGGTAAGATCTTCCAAGCATCTTTAATCAGCCACAAATGGTGACAATGAACAAAACAACAAGGAATGGCACAGAAAGACGAGAAGGTATGGACAAGAAGACAAGACTCCTCAGTTTGATGTAAACAGAGGGTCTATGTCAAGGTTGATGGAGAAACAAGCAAACCACACGTCAACAAACCTAAGATGGTTGGCATTCTCAAGTTTCTTGTTCTAAGTAAGGCTTTTAACACGTGTCAAACAGGAGACCACCTCTAAACGATCAGATTGAGAGACTCCGAAAACCATTCAAGACCAGTACAGTCTCAGCTCAACGCATCCTCCAGAAATAGAGCTCCACCAATGAACACTCCGCTTGAATCTTTCAGCTAAGCCGCTACACAAATGGAAAGCTCTCCTGGATGTGGTGATGCTCAGAGCTTTTACTGGGCTCCAAACCACACATACATCTCCAGCTGCCTGTGCTCAGGTTACTCTCTAGACCTCAATAACCCATTGACCCTTCCTCCTCGCAGGCGTCCCCGTCTGCTCTCCATCTACAGTAGCCTCGGCTGTCACAGGAGGGCGGTTTATGAGCTTCTGTGGTCTAGAGTAAGCTAATACAGAGTGAAATATGAAGCGAGACACTTCTCATAGCGCTTTATTCCTCTTTTATCCCTACAACAATTGAACGCACAGAAGATCTTCCCTTGTAGACATCTACAAATTTTACTCAACGACGTTTATCAAGGTTGCCACTGGATTGGTAATGTACTGTGTTATTTCCCTCGACGCCAGATCCAGCTTCAAGTAGGTGTGGCATGGAGGCGATCAGCCTTTGACACAGTTGAGGTGTTACTAGCCCAAGTTGCTTTGACATTGGCCTTCATCTCATCTGCATTTCGGGGAATCTGTTTCTTATCCTCCTCTCATCAAAGATTTTCATTGGGTTTTAAGTCAAGTGAGAATCCCCGCCAATCAAATACAGCTTTTACACTGAGTGTGGATTTAATAAAAGGCAGTGGACCCACACCAGCAGATGACACAACTCCCTTTACACTTTAAGCACCTCTCAACTCTTCCCCCAGACTCTGGGACCTTGATGTCCAAATGAAATGCAAAATTTGCTGTAAACTGAAAAGAGGACTTTCAAATAGAGTTATTTCATGGAAAAAAAACTAGGTGCATGTTGTTTTGCCTTTGTGGACAGGTGGAAAATAAAATCATCATCTTCACAAAGATCCTCTACAGCAAGAAGTGCTCTAAAACTGACAGCTGCATTGAGTGTGGATTTAATAAAAGTCAGTGGACCCACACCAGTAGATGACACAACTCCCCAAACCATCACTAGTGGAGACGTCATAAAACACTTTAAGTAGCTTGACTTTTGCACCTCTCTGCTCTTCCTCCAGACTCTGGGACCTTGACGTCCAAATGAAAGAGGCCACTGGGAGTACACCAGTACTTATCCTCCTTAGCCCAGCACAGATGCTTCTGATGTTGTTTTTGGTTCAGGAGTGCCTTGACGCATAGAATTCTCCAGCTGTAGCCTATGTCCTGCAGAAATCTGTAGAGACACTAGCCTCACTTCACTCCTTATGAAGCTCCTCCTCTTACTTTACAATCCTCTTCTCAACCCTTTCAATGTTCTAGCCACATTTTCCCGTTTCACTCCATTTGAGGCCCTTTCTCTTTATGGAAGTGCACAATGCGAAACTTAGTCATGATATTCTATTTTTCATAGTTACTCAAATCGAAACAAATAAAGGTGAAAAAAACCTGCAGTTGCATGTTTGTCTGTGTGAGCTCCTCCGCTTTCTTCTCCAGCGACATAACCCAGACTTTCCTCTTCTGTCTGCAACGTGTGGCTGCTGCTCGATTTCTCTCCAGAAACTTCCTCCTGCGCTCGTCGGGGTCCTCATCTACCACACGTCGGCGACGGCCTCCACCTGGCGCTGGTGACTGGAGGCTCTGTGTCGGCTGCATCTGCTGAGCAGCTGGGGAGATCTGGAAAACACAAAGACTTTAGTCCAAATCTTCTTTAATTGAAACAATCGGATCTAAACGAGTACGGTTTCATGGTTTCGCCTCATGAATGTGCAAAGCCAATTCGTAAATTGCCATCAAGAACAGCAACTGGTGACTTCATTTTTCACCTCAAAACACAAATACTGTTGTTGACAATCCAAAAACACTTGAAATCTAATGTTTCTGAAAATCCAAAATGTACAAGATTGCTCATGATTAGCATCAGGAATATGGGATTCAATTCATAGCAAAATAGGTGTATTTTGAAGACTGGCGCCACTTGCTGGCAGGAGCAGAATGTCTCGACCAATTTGTCAGATCTCTCTACACATCGTTTTACAGAAAAAGTGTAGCAAAAATGATGTATTCGACAACAAACAACCAGAAGTCTACACTTACAAACCTAAACACACATTTGCAGATCAAGACACAGGTTTGTAAATTATTTTGCCATGCGTTAAACCCCATACAAGAATTTCGGCTAACATGTTTACATTAGATTTTCATGTATTTTTGACACGGTCTTTAGACAAAAATTAAGTGTCTGTTTTGTTTTAATAAATAAATAAAACGAAATAGATTTAGATAAAAAAAGAATGTTGTAAAGTAAAACATATACTGCAAACATATACAAAGATTTATAGATGATTAAATAGTTACATTTTCATTTCATAAAACAATGAAACAAATTTCTGAATGCATTCTGAATAAACCTCACTTAACATGTTTTCATATCGTTTTATTTATTATAAGAAAAATATCTGTTTTTTTGTCTTTTTTAACTGTATTTTTATGAAGCTATCGATTCATTCTCATTCGTTTGATAAATGACAATGAACTGTATTTTTAGTCAAGTTATATAATGAGAAATTTGAGTCTTGATTAATTTTTTTTTTTATTCTTTTAACCGTGTTCAACCAATTCAAACAGTATTTTCATTGTTTATTTAATAGAAGCTGTGAATTTTGTGAACATGAATAAACAAATAAACCTGCAGTGATTGCCTTTCCACAGTAGGGGAGAGTCAGTTCACAGTTGATTATTTCACATTATGATTTATTTTCAATTTCAGTTTCATTTTTTAAATATTAAGAAATGTAATGGTAAAAGTAGTTTAATTTATCCCTTATCGCTCACTAAATAAGCTAATATTAGCACAGCAAATTAAAAACAGCAATTGGGTTGTTTTATTGAAGTTTATTATTTAAACTATTATCACATCGTTTGTAAAGGATTTAAATCTTAATCAATTTCCTCTTTTAATTAGATTCTTGGCAAATTAAACATATTTTAATTTATAAGATATTTTTTAACTACCTTTTTTCATCCAAGACTTAAAATATTTATAATCCTATTGTCTGGTTGATTTCTTAGATCGAATAGGAAGTTACATCACAACAGGAAGTTACAAGTTGCTTAAATAATGCAGCACAACTAGGTTCTGCCTTTTCCCTCTCCAGACCCTGATGGAGACACAGAGCTAGCAGCTGGCTCTCTCAGGGTCCCCTCTTTCGCCTCCCCCATTCTTCCCCCATTTAACAAAAAGCATGTTTTAGCTGATAGCATCTTTAATGTTTAAGCAAAAAAATGCCGCATTTTCGGTTAAATCTTCTAAAACCTCTCTTCCAGAGTCTTCTTACTTGGTTTTGAATTAATATTCTATAACAGACTGTATTGATCTTGTTTTTGGTTACATTATAGTTAGCTGTGTTTTTCTGAGTAGCCAATACAAAGCGGAAAAAGCCGTTTTATCTGTTATTAATAACATGGCATTTTTAAATAAGAAACTTTCTAAGTGTTTAGTGCTAAACAGACTGTTTGATGAGTTATTCGAGCTTAGTGTTTTCAGATGCACACACAGGCCCACAACGCTGTTACTCTCTCTCTCTCTTTCTTCCTTAACAGTACTCCATCACACACTCTCATAAACATTTAACTCACTGATCACTGAATCCATTATAAAATCAAGTTTTTTTTAAAAGCACGTCAGCATCCCGTCCCTCTGCCGCCTCCCACCCATGAGCATCCCATCTGGGAGTTTTCTCCTGAAACATGTGCCTTGTACACGTGGCTCCTGTGATGGACGTCTGGGTGTGAGGAACATGCAGTTGTGTGATTTACAGGCTGCACAAAAAACACCCTCATAAAGAGGTGTCAGGGCCATGTTTCCACCAAACACACATGGACTCGGACCAGTGCTCCGACACCCTGAGAAACAGGCCACTACAGACCAACTGAAAGCTTCTTTGACAGTTGCTTGGCAGGGGCCATGTTTGGAGTCTTCAGATCATTACAGCTTTCTGGAGGCGATGGAAAATGCACTGGTTTTGATGCGGTGTATGTACACAGGGCTCCTTCTTCTGATGTCATAGTGATGCATTCAAACGTACGGAGGTGCAGCTAATGTTTTTAAACTTTAATGCAATCAGGTCTATGAGTGGAAAGGTGCTTATAAAAAGATCGCAGAAAAAGTGATGTTTCCCAGGCATCTGTCTTCTATGCACTGAAGATTTATCTTTCATGTTACAGTGGTTTCATCTTTTCAACAGAATATATTTTCTGTCGTCTTTCTCTGACTTCAACCTCTAAGTGCTGAAGTGTATTAATAAATATAGTTGAGATTAAAAACTATAGTTGTGCTCGTAAGTTTTCAAACGTAAAAAGAGCAAAAATGGCTTCACTTACCACTTACTATGATTTTGTAATTAAAATAATAATTCCCATCATTCATATATTCTGAAAAATGGTGAAGAAATCAGAAAACTTCTGAGCACAACCGGCAGACATTGTACAGTTTTACCTGTGAGGCAGTGGGGTGCATGGGCTGATGCGGAGACGTCTGATGCCCATGAGCAGGGTGCATGTGTCCCGGGTGCGAGTTGTGGTGTCCATGGCTCTGAGTGTGGTGATGGGCATTCTGGGCATGGTTAGGATGGTGGTGGGCATGATGTGGGTACCCATGTGGAGGACCTTGCATTTGCTGGTGGGGGTGAGAGTGCATGGGATGGTGCCCGGGATGCTCTTGACGCGATGACATCATCTCCATCATGTGACCCATGGTGTTCATGCTGCCGTTCGCCATGCCACCTGAATGATGGGCCAGGGCTGCTTTCAGTCTCTGAGTGCAGAAATGAAGTCTTGGTTAATGGCTCAGAGTGTGCCGTTATCATAAAGTGTTACCGATTTTCAAATGTTGCACATTTTCTACACCAGTGTACAACAGTATATGGATTTCGTTTGACAGATTAGTGGCAAGACATGTGCAAACATGGCAGTGAGAGCGACTTAAATCCGAAATGACATGGAATGACATTAACAATTTAATAATACAGTTGGCCACTGTTGAAGCGCAGTTACAAACAATGGAGCTTAAGAAGACAGGAGAGTGGTCGACCAACATTTACCCCTGTAAAAAGGGGTGATTCAAAAATAAGTACCACCTTTTTAAGCCTCCTACATAGCTGTTTCTGTTTCAGTTCATGACTGGTTTTCAACGTACGTGTGAGTTGATCATACACCTGACTTTAATCCTACAAAAACCCTTACTTCATGCAAGTTTATCTCTGTAAAGTGGATTATTGTTTATTATTATTAAAGGGGATGGTCTGGATCTCCACTCTCCCATTGATGAACAATCTTTGATCATTATTACATCAAAAACGCTTTAAATCTATTTTAATCCTTAGACGTCTTTTTGAGTGTTTTGTTTTTACGATTTTATAATTTGGTTTAATAAATTACTTTAAAACATTTTTTTTACAAACGCAGCATCTCTTTTTTTTAGGTTTTAACAAATTTGGTTTATAATAAAACCTGGAGTTGTTCAAAAAATAGTATTATCTATTTTATTATTATAATTTTTTTGTTTATGTTTTATAACAAAAATCAAAAGTTTTGTGACAAAATAAAAATGAACAAATCCCTGAAAAAAAGTAAAGACAAAACAATGGGAAAATTGTAAAAAAAAAAAAAAACAGGTTTCCCAAACTTATACACAGTTCCAAGCACTTTTTGTGCCATTTTCTCTATGACAGAACATTGAAAAAAACAAACCATATCACAGATCTAGTACTTCCAAGAGTTATCTCTTATTTTAACCATTAGATGGCACTGATGACACTGATTTGGGTCTATTTCTGTTTTTTTTTTTGTTTGTTTGTTTTTTTGAGTTGCCTTAAAACCAAAAATATCAAACATAATAACATTTTTTAAATCTAAACATTTGTTTGAGATTGAAATTAAACAAAAGGTGGTGACTCCATTTAAAACAATTCAAGTTGAAAATTATGTGAAGATTATCAATAATGTGCCGATAAAGTGGAATGCGAGGAACCCCTCTGAGAAACAACAGTGTTAACTTTCTTTTCTAAAACAGCAGTTTATAGCGATTAACTTTTATCAAAGCACATTATTGGTAATCTAAACATAATTTCCCACTTTAATTAAAATAGATTTAAGGCGTTTCCGGTGTCATAACGATCAAAGTGTTAGTTCTACCATTGTCTGTCAACGAGAGAGTGACACATCCCCATTATTTAAATATCTGTAAGCATTGCTTCTTTAGAGCATCACACCAGTTGAAAACGTGCCCAGTGTTATATGTGAATATTTGACACAGCTTTGCTTTAAAGAAAAAACAATCTCTCCGTGTTGGCCCGTGAAGTTGAATTTCTGATTCCTTTCAAGACAGACCGGAGCTGTCCAAGACCACAAGTGAGTGATCATAATGTTCCTCAATTAAATCTGACTGCTCGCCCACTCTTTGACGCCAGCACCAAGGACTCTCTCACAAACTCTTAAACACTCTTGCTCTGTCTGTCGTCATCTGAGGAACGGTCCTGGCACCAAGAATCTCCCTGGACTCCTTCACCCGATTTGCCCATTTCCCTTCGGCCCACGCTCCAATGCTTCAAGTGTGTGGTCTACTTAAGCTTTCACCCCGTCTGTGACTCTAGAGAGGCTCAAAGCTGTGTTTGTAGCACATGTTTATCTGACTGCACTCTCGCTCTCAGAGCTGTTTTCCTGGGCAGCTTAATAAGACAACTTGAGGATCTTAAAAAAAGCCACATGTGTAAACAGAACTGCGGCCAAAATACATCTGAGGGTCTGATCTGTTGACAGCCATGTAGACAAAATAGAAAAGAACATAAGCAAGTGTTTTTTACATTTCCACACAAGCTGACTAGATAGACTCACATCATAAAACACACCAAAAGACATTCTCTTTGGAATGTCTGACTCTCAAAATAAAATGAAAGCAAACTGAGACTCATTCAGAGTAAAAAGAAACATCAATAACGTATTAAACTATCATCACTACCTGTTTTACGATAGATCTTCAGAGTCTACAATCACAGCCTATGCTGAAAAAGGAGTGGGTAATGCGGAGCAAGCCAGTGTTTGGAAGAATACATCTCTTTTTCACCTTGATTTTACTGAAGATTTATTAAAAATTGGACAATTTGAACAATTAAATGTGTTTATATTAATAAAATACTTTTTATGGAATTTATAAACAAAAAAACTACATAGTGTTCGAAGCCAAATAGACCATTTTGACTCTCTCTCTTCCTCAACTGCACACGTATCACATACTCTCACAAACATGTAGCATACTGATCACTGTATACATTATACAATAACTTTACTAGGCATTTAATTGGCCAATGTTCTGGTATGGCTGAAACTGCATTGGGGGGGGGGAATCTAACCTTAAAATGGCGACCGCAAGTTGCAACCATTTACGCTTAGTTTTCTTTCGAATCAAAGATTTCCATTTTAATTGGATTTTTTTATGTTTAAGCTTTTGCAACAGCTCCCTGCGGTGGACTGGCGACCTGTCCAGGTTGTACCCCTGCCTCTCACTCGATGTGAGCTGGCACCGGCAGACCCCCGTGACCCCGAAAGGGAATAAGCAGGCAGGAAAATGAATGAATATTACAAGAGAATTGGAAGGAAGTCATGCGTAAAGAGCGGGAGGAGTGACGTCCTTCCGTCGGCCATATTTGTAGCGTGACACCATCATTGCCATGGTTCATTGCCATGCGGCTCAAATTGATAGAAACGAAAATTAAACAAATTATTTTGGAATTTTGTTCTTCTATTTTATTAGTAATAGTTGTTTATTTATTGTTGCAGTATTTTGGAAATATTTAACCCCAAAACAATTAAAGCGCGACAGAATCCCTTTCTTTTTTTTGTTATTATTTTGTTTTGTTTTTATTTATATTTTTAAACAATTTTTAAATTATTTATTTATTTAATTAAGTTAAAAAGATAATAACTTTTTGATTGCGCCTGATGTGATGACACCTCCACCCGGTCCAATGAAACTACCGTCTAGTTAAAGAAAGGTGTCGATGTGGTAATCGAGTGAGAAACCCGGCCCACTTTCTGAACATGGGTGACAGATTTAACAGCTATGTTTTAATCCAAATCAACAATTTTTTTAACTGTAAAAAATCACTACAGTATATCCATCCAAAATAAAAGTAAAAGTAAAACACAAAGTAAAAGAAAATCCAGTTCATGAACCTGAAAATTGTCTCTTACCAATTGAAAAGACATTTTCATGTCTAAAGCTTGTTTTACATGTTTATTTTGCCTTACTTGTCACTTAACTTAATCCCAAGCCATTTGTATTTATAATAGCTCTTCTTCTTCTTCTTCTTCTATGTTTCAAAAGCATGTCGCTTTGCAGCATCTCCTTGTGCCCCAGGCTAAATTCTACTGGTCATCAAATGCCATCTAACCACAGGGAGTGAAATGCTGATGTGTGCGATGCCAGAATTACTAGAATAGACTGAATACAGACAGAATATTGGTGTGTGTGTATAGCTCCTTTTGGTAAAAACAATAATCCACTCACATTAGAATGGTTCAAGCAATTGGGAACCAAGGTGTGTGTTGGAAAAACCTTCAAACTCCAGTTTGAATGATACCCTCTCCATTCGAACCAGTGGAGAAACCCATGCTCATTTCAGCAACATGCAAAATGAAATACAAAGCTGCTTTATAACATAGGTGACATACCTGTAAACTTAAAGAAAAATATGAAGAAATTAGCGAAAACGCTCTTTAAAGCAGCTTAAATCATCCAAAATAAGCTGCATTTTTCAGCAAGCTACAGCTGCATTATACCAAACAAACCGATAATAAGCCAAGCGGTCCCTCCCTGATCATGAGTGCTGCAAATGATTCCCACAATTACCACCAAACTAAACAGGCATTAAAGGTGCTTTCACCCAACAGTTGCCTTTTAATCCATCCCAACCCTTCCCATGTATGTAATAACAGCTTGCCACGACGTTTCTGCTGCTACAAACACAACACTTCTAGCAAATTCTCAATGAGACTCTGTCTGTTTTCTGTTCCACTGAGTCAGATATTTGTGAACATGTCTAGAATATAACTCTGTGTGGATATTGGCGTCTGGGCTGAGTACCAGCAGGCCAGAAGTGGGTGCTATTTTAAAGTGGAACTTTGGATATCTTCACATTGATCCAGCATCCAAAGCAATCATGAACTCCCCTCTCAGTGTTCAAACGGTATGTCATTTTTCACGTCATTGGGGAAAATGGCAAACAGGGTACAAAAGCAGAGACAGACACCAGGACAGGTCAGCTCAGAGCAGGCAGCAAACAATACTAAAGCAAAAAACAGCAGACAGGCATTGAATAATTATCAAAGGTTGGCGTATGGGTCTACAGTGATTTTGTCTCCTTAACATTTAGGTTTTATCAAAGGAAAGGTGTAGAGAACAGTAGTGAGAGCAGCTATGATGTATGGGTTGGAGACTGTGGCAGTGAGGAAGAGACAAGAGGCAGAGATGGAAGTAGCAGAGATGAGGATGTTGAGGTTCAGTTTAGGAGTGACGAGGATGGACAAGATTAGGAACGAGCACATCAGAGGGACAGCTCAGGTTGGTTGTTTTGGAGACAGAGAGGCCAGGTTGAGATGGTTTGGACATGTGCAGAGGAGGGATAGTGGTTTTATTGGTAGAAGGATGTTGGAGATGGAGATGCCAGGCAAGAGGTCAAGAGGAAGACCAAAGACGAGGTATATGGATGTACTGAAAGAGGACATGAAGGTAGTTGGTGCAAGAGTAGAGGATACTGAGGACAGAGTTAGGTGGAAACGGATGATTCGCTGTGGCGACCCCTAAACTGGGAACAGCCGAAAGGAAAAGAAGAAGAAGAAGTATTTAGGTTTTATCTAACATTTTTGTCAGGATTCAGTTATTCACATTTGCTGATTCATATTCTGGATAAGACATGGCATGGAAAAAAACTAAAGAAATCAATTAAATACATGACAACCATCAAAAAAAATACAGAAATCCCTAAACAATAATTCTGCCAAACTGACAACGATCAAAAACAAAACAGAAAACCAGAAAAAAGCTATCAAAAGTTGGAAAATTCAATCAAAAATTGAGCAACACATATAAAAACCTAAAAACCATCAAAAGACCAGCAGAAAGCTGATGAAGGACATGTAAAACATAAAGACTTTAAAACAATCCGGAGAAAGCAATAAAAAATGTGAAGAAAAAAAACAAACAAAAAAAACGAACCCCCCCCCCCCCCCCCCCCCCCCAAAAAAAAAAAAAAAAAATACACAAAGCAATCAAACACCTAAAATCCTTAATACAATGAACATAAAAAAGAAACCAGAACGCGTTACAGAATTTGAAGACTAGCAAAAACCAGATGAAGCCCACTGGTCTCTTGAAGACAGAGGAGTCAACAGCGTTGAACGCTCCGTGGTTGTACCGTGTTTTTGTGTCACACAACTGTATCACCTTGGCCTGACTTAGCCTGCTTTTAGTACCCCGCCCAAACGGGAATGAAAAAGTGGCGCTAATGATACAGAACACGGTGGAAAAGTTCTGTTCTGATCTCAAAGGAAAGTGGCATTCTATAAGAAGCCATGATTTCTTTCAAAAAGCATCTATTTTCTTTCTCAGAACTTCTCATAAACTGACAGATGTGTGAGAATCGGATAAGTGGAGCATGAAGACGTGTATCAGAGAGCCAAGGGAGCATCTTTCATCCATTAAAATGCCTGACGCAGGCAGCAGGGTCAGAGTGCAGCGAAACACCTCAACTTGATTGCTCCACCTGTCAATCAACAGCGTGCTCACTTTGATTGGATCTGGGCAGCTGTCCACCCATCACTCCCTCCGTACCGCTTTGGAAAGATTTACCAAATTCAGAGACAATCAACCTCTGAATAGAGGAGATGAGCAAACAAACTCTCTTTCTAGTGCCCAGGAAGAGGAATCATCCGAGGGATGGTGAGGGCTATCCACGCTCTAATGTAATCAGTCAGCCTCAAAGCAGGGCCTCAGGGACCTGTATCTGGTCAGAGGTCAAATGAGCCACAGCAGCCGGCGAGAGAGACGGCAGAAAGCAGGAAGTAAACACTTATCACAACTCTACAGACCACTGATATGCTACACAGCCGTAATGTGATGAAACAGTCGAGAACAGTGATAAAGATGCGATAAAGCCGAGATATTCCACCATGAAACACCAGCAGCACATTCATCAAACGGATATTTCAATCTTTGAGCTTTTGTTGACATCAGCCCTGGTGCTGGCCATGTCCCAGAATCCACCTGTAAACATTACTCACTTCTGTTGAGTTTTCTCAGGGAATCGAGCATTCCTCTGCTCACATTCTGCATTCCTCCGCTAAAGTATTGCATTCGCTTCAAGGCTGGACTTTTAGCTTGATTTATTCCACCTCAGTAGATGAGAAGAAAATCTCTGTATTTCTCTATACATCTACCATTTAAAGTCACGAGGAACAGTCCTTTCTGCTGGTTAATGAGAAACTGCTGGGATTATTTAAAGAACCCTTGTTTGGAATTCATTTTGTGCTAATAATACGAACGCCATTTCAGCTAAAACGAACAAAAATAAATTGATTAGAAAGAAACACAAAAATAAACAAGTGATTACCATAAAAATTGACGTTAAAAATACACTTTGTTGGGTTCATTTTCAGCTCAGAGTTTTGATTACGCTCTCAGCATCTTCGCTCTCGCATTTTTCGTTTGCTGAAAGTTACTCTCGTCATTCTGGCACAATTCTCCCATGGGGGAGGGGATAACAGTGGTTCGCTCTCATTGGCTAGTACGGTTTTGATTGGCAGCTCAATGAACCGGACGTACAAGCATTTCCTGGGGTTTTTCACCATTTCCATATCTGTGAATGAATGCACATCTAGCAAAACAACTCATTTATTTTACTTTAAGATGGAATGGCGGCGTTTGCAAAAAGTACTGGATTCACGTTTTATTTCGCAACACCTCAAACACAAATCATTTATTTAACTTTCAGCATAATTCACTATAGATGTCAACAACAATGTATCGCATTCAAAAACGTTAAGGAAAGCTGCGTTGGAGCAACATTATTGTGTTTGTTCATTTTGATTTGATTTACATCAATGGATGAGCAGCCCGCGATGTTCTTTTATTTACCCTTAAATCTTCAAAAATACATTTAGATCGTAGGAGAAGCTACTTTTCATAGCTTCAACAAGCCGAAGCTTAAGGTCATGCAACAATTTTATTGGTGTTTTCCAGTCTTCTTCAAATCATTTAAAAAAAAGTTATTTAGTTTTACGAGCGACGTTATAATGAAAGTGATTAGAAAACATAACGCCTTTTCAAATTAATCACTGGACATTACTGATAAAAAAAAACACTAATGCTTATACATCCGGTTCATTGAGCTGCCAATCAAAACCGTAGTAGCCAATGAGAGCGAACCACTGTTATCCCCGCCCCCATGGAACGATTGTGCCAGAATGACGAGCGTAACTTTTAGCATCGCAATCAAAAATTGCGAAAGCGAAGATGCTGAGAGAGCAAACAAAACTCTGAAGCTGAAAAAATGGAGTTTAATATAAATGTTGATTTTTTTGTGTCAATTACTTGATTAGTTTTGGTTTCAGTTTGATTTTTTTCTTTGTAATCAATTTGTTTTGTCCGTTTGAACTGAATCTACGTTCTTCTTATTGGCACAACATTACTTCCATAGTTATGGGTTTTTAGAAACATGCCTCCAGCTTTGAAGAACATCCAATCTGAGTCGGGGGGGGGGTTTTTTTGGGGGGGGGGGGGGTTCTTTGGCATTTTCACAAGTATATTGTTCAGTAGCTTGAAACTTGTTACATATTTGTTGAATATACCGTACTTTTCAATCCAGATATCGGGTTGAAGTCAATCACACATCAGCCTTTATTTATTTTATTCATTAGAAAGAAGAAGAGGAAGTCATATGACTTCGGTATCCCCCATAATGATAGTCATCATTAACTGAATCTGAAGTACGTTATGACAGATGAACCTACTATGCCCCTCCCACCCCCTGCACATGTAACCCTGGTAAACCGAACTACTCGACTAGTGGTCGTGAAATATGTTGGCAGACAAACAGTAATTTCTCATCCATACCACAGCAGTATAACAGAAGATGGCAAATGGCTACAAGCGTACAATGCTAAATAAACCGATTTTATAAAAAATCCAACCAGCTTGCGGTTTATTTAAACGTTTTCCTCCTAAACACAACTAGACAAAGAGCGTTATTTGTATCAAATTGGAAAGAGATTGCAATTTTAACATCGGGAGTCTATGTGATCTACTCTTTTTTTACAGACTGGTCGATGAAATAGTTTTGTTTTCTTGGGTATTGAATGCCCAAAGAAATATGTTGCAAGTTTTCCCTCCTTTTTCCTGCCTCATCCCATCACCAGAACACTTTCAAGAGCAACGGAATTCCAATATTCTATGATAGTGTCCCAATTTCTGTCGACGCAACAACATCCTTCAGGCCTATCACAAAAGAGTTGAAGGAAAAAGTCCTCTCACCCAAACAGCCGAGGGCAACTTTCTCTTGGAGATGTGTTGAATGAATGAATTGAAGCAGCGAGGCTCGTAATAGAAGCTTTTTATGTGACGTGTGCATGATCCTTCCTGACGTTTGCTGATGTTTCATCTGTCTTATCTGCCTCTGGTAATGAGGGGGATAAAGAGACATTAGCACAGAGCCCTCGGAGCTGAAGCAGTGGCTGGACTGGGCTGTAATGATAGTGCTGTTCTAAAAGCTGGCACTGCAGCACTAGAGGAAAACACTTATTACTGCAGGATGACAAGAATCAGCCTGTGAAGAAACGGCATCGAGAGAATTCCTACCAACACTATGAATTCGGCCCTTGTTTCAAAACCACAGCGTTCCTCCATCTCTGATTGTATCAACCGATCAATCACATTCTACTTGTCTTGGACCAATGACTTTCAAATTAAATGAAAAAAAAAAAAGAAAATCTGAATCAAATGACTCTTTGGTGTTTACTTCGAAACCAGCATTTCCTATAGGTACACTTGCGCAAAGTCAGGGGTTATGTAGGATCATAGTCAAGTGTATGACCCATGAACACGCAGAAAAAAAACAGTCATGAACTGAAACAGAAACAGCTTTGTGGGACCACTACTGTTATTGTTAATTAATCGCCTCTTCATCTGTGACGCAGCCGTGCGAGTGATGTCATGCATCAAGGTGCATCTAACAGCAGCCGACGGAGGGATGACTTCATTTCACTAAAACAGTTGTAAGAAGAGAGGGAGTATATCAGACTGTATGAGGTCAGAGAGGGAGCCCCTGGCTAGACCTGTGTCTGTCTGACAGCAGGGCTCCCTCTAAAAAGTATCAGTGACAGCTCGACCTGTCTCACACTCGTCTGTCAGCCTATGTAGCTGTTGTTTTGTCTCTTCTTCATTTTCTTTCTCACGTCTCTTGTTGCCTGCCGGGAACCATTGCGCTTTAAAACACTCCACGTCCAATAGGAACAAACTGACGAATACCTTAGGTAGAGCTCAGGATATAGTAATGCTTTTGTCTGCAGCTCTTCCAAAAAGATCGCAAAGGTGGTGTAGACTGTATGGCATTAATAATTAGATGTAAATTAGGAAGGCGTCAACCAATCATTCCTCCTCATTATTCATTGGGTCACTGGTATTAGCTCTTTTTATGACACATGAACGTTCATACACAGCTCTGCAAGCTAGCGAGGTAGTCTCTCATTTTTTTCTTTTAAACTCATTCCATTCACTGCATGTCATCAGAGTAAGGTAATGAAAAAAAATAGCTTGAATGCACGCAACTTACGTTTTTTTTTTTTTTGCATTTTTATAGTAGGCAGATCATTTTGACTGTCATTTTATTTGTGGCTCATAAGCCAAAGAAGTGTTTTTACAGTATTATTCAGAATGTTTTCTGAAAATCAAACATTGTAGTCAAGACAACAAATCACATTGTTTAATTAAATCGTCCCAGAACTATAGTGTTTAACAATTATAAATATAACTAATGTTGGTTTTATAAAAAAAGTATTTTTTAAGCAAAATTTAATGGTTGCCAAGGTAGAATTTTTGTTTCCATGCCAATAGGAGTAATATAAACCAATCCCCATGTCTCTATGATTTTCCTTAGCTGAGATATTGATATGCCTAATTGGTTGCTAAGGTAAACAGTCTGGTTGCTATGGATGAGTCAGTTTCCTTGTCACTATAAGTTACATAAATGTTTTTATCATTCACCAAAGCTGAGATAGAGTTCAGAAAATTGGGTTGCTATGGGAAAAAGTTTGGTTGCTAGGGAGCTTTCAGGATGTCATAAACTTGTTACGATAATTAACATAAAGCTAACCCCCATTTCTCTTTGATGTATCATTGTGAAGAGATGTGTGTTGACTTTTCCTATTTATTTTCAAAGGCCATTAAAAGTATATTATTAACCCCTTCAATAGCCTGGGGTTCAAATACTCCACAAGTGTTGTCTGTTTGATATTCTCAAGAATTCTCTGCAATTCCTTTAGTGGTACCAGCCTGAAAAGATATAATAACCCGAGGTAGGCCAGTTTTGGCAAAGTTTGGTGGCTGTAGCTTGAATGTTCTAGTAGAAGATGCGTTTCGACGAATAACGATATTATGGCTTTTACAAGCCAACAAAATAAATAGTGATATAATGAATATGACAGTCATTTAAAAGTGATCCCACATCTACAACTCTCTGCATTAGTCATGTCTGTATGATTTCACAGCGGTGTCCCTGGCTGGAGTAGACTGAAATCACAGGTATACAGTATCTCCACCAGAGCACCATAGATCCAGCACCCGGCCTCTTTAACCCTGGAGTCTTTCAGCCCATGAGCAGCACTTTATGTTCCCTCTCCATTGCTGCATAAATCTGTGCAGTCACTTTCCTGGCACCGCATCCTACTCTCAGTGGGCTCCACGGTACCCGACCCCATCTATTAATCCCTGTTGCTAGACTCAACGAGGGTCTAAGCCCCACTGTGCCCCACAGCGCATGCTCATTTCCTCTCGGAGCCCATTAGCTCATTTTAACAACCCCCTTGCATCACGAGAGCAGGGAGCACTGAACCAGTTTCTTCTGGGACGGTTCAGCTGCATGGGAGCTTTACTGTAAGACTGTAGCGCCCGCACAACCACGGCTCTGTGTCAATTTGCCACACTGATCATTTGGAACCAATTTCACTTGGCTTCATGTAGTATTCTGTCAAGAAACAGGAATTTTATAAATGATGTCATTAATGGGAGGAACAACATTGGGAAGGCTAACACCTACAAGCACATGAAGGGAGGAGAAAAGGGGAAAGTATACAAAAGTTAAGAATGTTTGGATTCCATTAAAATAGCCAAGTATTGCTTAAAACAGTTTTTCTTAAACTATAAATGTTGTACCATGTGTTCACAGTTTAATAAAGCATGGTTTAAACCGTAAACAATGTGATATTTGGCTACTGGAGGTAGCCAAAGACTTCAGACAGCATTCTACAGACTGCCGAAATCCAAAGAAAGGAGAACCAAATGAATCGCTGCAATTCCTATTCAATGCAGTTATTTTAACTCTTGTTTTGCCACTCAGTCTTAGAGAAGACACCGTGGCCTGGTGGGAAAGTGCCTACAATTTAATAAATACACTCTGTATAGATGCAAGGTAATTACATCACAAGTTATATGGTGGAGACAAGGAAGAAGAGGATACTAACTGTGATTCATTTAAAACTGAAAACTCTCTGGTTCCACAAATCATCAGAAACCTTTCATAAATTTTAAGATATATAATAAGATCATTTCTATTTTTACATGAGAGCACACTCCCAATTCATCCCAGCAGCAAATGACTCATCCAGCTCAACCACAGTTGTCAGTCCAACGGTTCACATCCCTGACTCTCTATGATGGGTTTCTGTCATCTGGATTCTCCTGTGCTCCATTGCTGCGTACCTTCTGCGTTTCTCCATATCCATCTCCATCCAGTATTTACTCACCCATCAGTTGAAATGCTTGTCAGAACTACGGTTCACACCCCTGTCTCTCCATGATCGGTTTCTGTCATCTGGATTCCCATGTGCTCTTTTGCAGAGACTCTACATGGTTTCTCCATTCTTCCAGGCATTGTGAGAGAAATGGCTTTATATTCTACAAATGTATCATAATATGGACATAATATATTGTATTTTAAAGAATAATATAGTTTTGAAGGAAAACTATTTTGAGGCTACTCATCCTAAAAGGGTGGCAACCTGATCTTAAGAAGAACTCTCAAGCTGTATTTTGTGATTGGTCAAGATTCAAAGTCTTTAGAGAAGGTTTTAAAAGGTATACAACGCAATCATTGATTATAGATTCATAGTATTTTAGATGCTCACAGCAGATTGTTAAAACTATAACAATGATGAATGCACAGATAAGCTCATGAATGATCTCTGGAGAGAATAAGGAATCACAATAACATCAATCTTAATCTATGTCCGTATTAATACCATGAAATACGATTTAAACATGGCTGCTTCTCAATAAAGAATATAATCTGAATAAAGAGAGCAGCTTCTGACATCTCCTCCTCTGTGTGACTGGACAAAACTGAGCAATGGAATCAGCAGACCGGGTAATCATAAGAGCAGCCAATCAGGATCAGCCGAGAAAACGAACACACACACACACACACACACACACACGCACACACACACACGCACACGATCTAATCAACGGAAAAGCTAGCAGTGGCACACACATCCATCACTGTAGAATTGCAACCAGCATACCCCCAGATGAAAAAAGGCTCCCCAATCAATGGACTACCAACTGGCCACTATAATCAAACAGCACAAGAAATGTTTTGGGGTCAGACGGTTGTAAAAACAGAGCTAATTGGCTTAGGCTAGTCAGCTAAGTTAACGATGTTAGCATTAAAAATGCACCAACACATGTACAATTTGAGCAAATAAACCAATCAGCTGCACCTCTTTAGAATAAACAAAGGCCAACTAGCAACAACTGATGAAAATACATACAAAACTGAAATTGAAAAAGAAAAATAATCCACTCCGTTCATTGAAATAAATGAAAATCACTCTTTGTTTGTGTATTTGAAAGCATTCTTTGTTTAAGGCAATTTCCACACCTCCTTGAAAGGTTAGTACAGTACTATATACAAATTGAAGTTATTTTGAAGGAATATTATTCAAACTTTGTCAACAAATTCTGAACATAAGTATCCCCTTAAAAATGTACATTTTAGACCTTCAGGAATTTCTAGCAGACTAGATATGTACATTTAAAGCTTTTATCAGAGCTCTAAAGCCACAAAAATTCACTCCCAGCCTGAGGTGCTCCTATCAGCCTGACTATATCAGCATGAGATCATTGTATGTTTTCACTTTCATATTCCCCTCCAAAATGATTGCAAAGCTCTGTTTTCACTCACTGTGACAAACTTGCACACTTTGACAGGGTTCTGCGACTAAGACTCTGTGTGTTTTTCGTGTTATTTTCTGTGCTATAGACTTTGTACCCTGGGCATTCAATTGGTGCAGCACTAAAAGCATAAACTATATTGCTGTATACAGTTGTACTGCAAATGTGTTCTTACTGTGGGACAAATAACGGTTCTTTCTGTTCTAATCAAGAAACCGTAGATAAGAAAATGCTTGTAATCAACTAGTACTATAAAATAACACTTCTCCTCCGATTGGCTGAATCGCGAGCGTTTTCCAATGAGAAGAGAATGGATTGTCTGGACCGGCGCTTCCAAAACGATCACAGTTGTCTTTCTGTTGTTAATAGATAGCAGTATAATTTGGTGACCAATACTAGAAATTCTGTGGCTTAAGAGAACATTAAAATGCATGTGTCACACGATCAATGCGTGAGACTTGAGAACCCTGCCTTCAAGAAAAAAAAAAAACATTACTCGATCTCTGAAGAGGGTGGCGTTGAGCACTTAGGGATGTAAATCCACATAGTGTGGGTTTGTTTCCGAGGGGAACATTTTTAAGTCATTACCATTTTTGGCATTTGTATATATTTTCTTGTACATATTTTCTAAATAAAAAAGGATGCAAGCAAGGTTTAAGAAGATTGAACAGAAAATTTGGCTTCATTTAGCCTAAACGTTGGAGATGTTATCAGCAAAACACAATGTTGCATTAAAGAAAGAGAGAGAGACAAAGGAAATTGGGGGGAGGGAAAGAAAGGAAAAGAGCAGAGGACTTCTTTAACAAAGTTTGTAAATTCCCGGTTGTAATCTAACTTCCTTTTTTGTGTTGTAACTTCTTGTTGAAATTGACCAGACAATAGGATTCTAAAATATTTTCCTTTGGGTTGACATATAATTTCATTTTGAAGGTTATCCACCTTTCAAACACCTGATGTCAATAAAAGAAGGAATTGTGTTGTAGTTGACCCATTCAATCCTCCTGGCGTTATTTGCCTTCTAGACGTTTGTGCAGAGCACAAGTTGGAGTTTCTTTATGATTTTTTTGCATTACATTTATGTTGTTTGCATGTTTTTATGCAAAGCATTTGATCCGCTCTTGCTCCCTTTTCGGAATTAATCCCACAACCTTGTCATTGTTAGCGGAACTGACCCACAAGAAAGTTTGCTAGTTTGCTAACTGACCCACTAAAAATTTGCTAGTTTTATACTAGCATCTAAACCCTTTTAAGATATGTTCAGGCCGTTTTTTGAGGAAGGAAAGTAAATTACATAAATCTGAATCTTTAGGGATCACATAAACTTTCACAGCTGGTCTCATCGAAGAAATGTTTCTTTAAGAAAGATTCCTTTTTTCCACCGCTCAAGAAAAAAAAAACACACAAGCACATTTAGAGCGAGCCAAACATTATGTCATCTGAGCAGCGTGTGCCAGCACAAGACTCGGGAGAAACAGAGCAGGGACATGTAGTATTGTTTGTCACATAAAAATGACCCGCTAGTGACGACTTATCATCCTTGGTAACTAAGTAAACAGCAGATCTTTAGCCTGTGATAAAACAAAGCACAGCAGAATGCCCTGAGCTTGCACTGGCATGAAGACCAAGCCTCTGAAAAAGATGCTCTTCTTGAAATAAGGGAAAATTATTTACATTAAATAGCCAATCAATAATAAGGAGCATGTGTTTTGGTGTGCACAAAGACTTGTCACGTATGAAAACCTCATATAAACGTTAGACCATGGTTGTGGAGGTCTTCAGACTGTGCAAGAACATACCACAAAAACTAGGCTTTAGAAAGGGTTAAATATTTACCATTGACGTATCAAGGCCAGTGAAATTAAATGGGAAAAAGGCAAAAAAGGCAAAAAAACATAAAGAAGGCATGATAGCAACCAAACTGTTTACCTTAACAACCATTTATTCTATCTCAGCTTAGGTAAATGATAAAGATTGGTTTAATTCACTCATAGGGACACAAGGAACATTATATTATGTCATTGGCCACTTTGTAGCAACTAAACTGTTAACCATAGCAACCAATTTTGCTCATCTCAGCTAAGTAAAATCATGGCGACATGGGGCTGGTTTATATTACTCATATTAGCATGGGACACTTTGTGTAATGTCACTGACTCCTCCATAACATCCAAAATTCTACCTGGACAACTATTCCGATTTGCTTCTGAAAATACCTCGACACATCACTTTACGACTGCACAATGAATGTTTAACTCCGCCCACCAATATAATCTCTAAGGAAATCGAGCAAAATGAACAAAAATAAATCCTCATAAATTACACTTCTTACATAAATGGTTTAAATGATACATCCCCATGCCAATATGACTGATATAAAGCAACGCCTCTATGAGTTGGCTGCTTTGGTAAACAGTCTGGTTGCTATGGTGGGGTCGGTGGCATGAGATAATGTTCCCTTTCTCTCTATAAGTCATATAAATCAACCTCCATATCTTCATACCCTTTTTCGAAGATGAAAGTTCAGAAAAATTGGTTGCTAGGCAGCTGTTAGTGATATCATAAAAATATAATTTGTTAGTATGATTACCATGAACCAACCCTCATTTTTCTATGATATTTCATCTTGAATGGCTATTAAAAGTCAATGGAAAATTATAACCTCTTCTAGAGTGGGGGTTCAAATACTTTCGCACAGTGGTTCTTACACAGACTGGGAACCTCCACAAGTGTGATCTGCTTGATGTTTCTACGAGGTTCTCAGTTTGAGTTACAGTTTTACAAAGTTTGACCCCACGTTAAGTCAATGGAAAATTTCTTAACAATTTCCCAGAATTCTGAAAGGATAAAGCAACTCGAGTCAGACCATTTTGGATGTCTTGCTAAAGTTTGGTAGCTTAAATGGTCTAGGAGGAGAATTGTTTGGAATTTTTTGTCCAAGGCTAAAGAGTAACAACGATGTGGTCGTTACTGTATAAATGTCGCACTTTTATAGATACACACGATAAAAAATTTTCATTTTACGAAAATTCTAGAAAAATGCCATGAAAGAGCTTTTGAAACACAAAACAGGAAGATTAAATGTCCGTCTCAGCCCCACTCCACCAACAGAGCCACTACATCTGCAAGTCCATCCAACAACTGGATATCTGAAGCTTACAATCAGTGACTTCATCAATAATAAATATCCAGCTCCACAACAGCCACAAACACAAGAGTCTGCTCAGCCAGAGAGAAACGACACCTCAACCGCAGAGACCGAAGACAGCAGGGCACTCCAGCATTTAAAAGAGGATCTGCCGGCACTCTCATGGGAATGAGAGCCCTTTTAGCAGCTTTTTTCCCTCATTGGAGACCCCTCGACCGACCACAAAATCAATTTAGCTTCATCAGCCAAAGAGCAGAGACACACAGAGATATGTACAGTCTTCATACACACTTTCATCATGTCTTTCTCACATACACAGTCTTGCACTTTGCCCTGTCTCTCACGTTCTTTGTGTTCTCTCTTGCTCTACCCCCTTTTGATTCAACTCCCTCTCCCTCTCTCTCTTTCTCTGTCCTGTAGCTGAGGGTTGAGGGGTCTGAGGTTACAGTCAACATCTCTGCATAATGAGATTATGGCTGGATCTGTACGCGGAGGTTGTGATGGGACGGGCAGGCGGAGAAGGGGACACATGGCTCTGATCAACTCTGGGAAAGCATTTTACTGACCGCATAGATGCTGCAGATGTCTTTGATGGACACAATATAAAATAATATACTGTATACGGCGCTGGTGAGTGCTGCTTTGTAACAAACTATCCAAGAGAATAATACAAGTGAGGATTACTTTGTGGAGATTAGAGTTTGTAAAAATGAAGATTTTACTGATTCAACAGATACATAATAGGGGTCAAAATTAAGGTAAACATGTAAGAAAATGCAAGGAAACACAGACAGGAAAAGACAAAGGAATACAAAAGAAAGTAAGCCATGCACAGATTTTTAATCTGTAAACTGTAAATGAGAAAAATTTGTTTTCTTCGCCCCCCCCCCCAAAAAAAAAAACAGTAAATCTGTTTATTTCCATTCTGAGCGGTAATTTGTCAAAAGGAGTCTCCATTAACACTAAAACATTTGTTAAAAATATCATTTTTATTTTCCACAAAATGCTTTAAATCCATGACTTTTTTCACCCATACAATAATTCCATTAATAGATAGTATTTTAGAAAATAAAAATTGTATTTCTGTTCAACGTTAACACGCACAAAAGCTGACATAAAAGGGTTTGAGCGGCTGGTAAAGTTAACCATCCTCACCTTGACCTGTTTTCTTGGAATCAATGTTTGTGCAGAAAAGAAAAAGTTAGAAGTGGAAAGTGAGGGATTTCTGCTACAACTGCCAAAAAAAATTATCCCTTAAAATTTTTCTGGCAGTTGTAGCAGAAATCCCTCACTTTCCACTCCTAACTTTTTCTTTTCTGCAAACCCAGAAATAAAATAACTGAAATAACCTGAAATAAAGGGCTATCTGGTAAAATGTGGATTGGCTGTTTCAAGGAACACGACAAGGAGACACTTAAAGAAAAATGGGTTGAATGGTGGAGTTGCCAAAAGAAAGCCTTACTAGACAAATGCCATAAAGTAGCTGCTTAAAATATGCAAAACAGCACAGAGACTTATTTGGAGTGATGAGACCAACAAAGTGAAGGTTCTGGAGTGGATCTCAGTCTCCTGAGCAGTCCGGGGAGAACTCAAACGTGCCGTTCATGCAAAAATTTACAACAGTTGAAGGCTTTTTGCCAAAAGAATGTGCTGCTTTACCAACAGAGAATATAAAGAACCTCATCGACAACTACCTCAAGAGACTTCAGGGTGTTGGGGGAATACAATATATAAAAAGGAAGTATAGGAAATATATTAAAAGGAAGTATTTCCTTTTGATCAGGAAAGTTTCTGTTAGCATAAATGGTTTCACTCAACCACTTTGAGAGGGGAAAATTTTTCATGTTATCCTTAAAAAATTAAACATTTTGCCTGGGTCTGTAAACTTATGACCCCAATTGTAATGGACTGCTATGTTTTATGACGTGCTGCAAAAGCGTAAACTACACACTGTGCAAAACAAGCTGAACTAAACTGATGATATCATTACTCCAGATAAAACAACACATAACTCTTTACACTTCTCCAAAACCAGACAAAACGGTATCGTCTCTCCTTAAGTCAGAAGCTGTTGTGGGCGGAGTCATGATTTTGGCGCACTTTCAGGTGTAAATGTAATACCATTTAACTTTACCCCCACAATCTACACAAGCAAATTATACTTTTAAACACTGTGTATTGTTAATTCAACACTTTGGGAGTTATTTACATTTCACACTGCCTTTATATACACTGTAGCTTTACCAAACTTGAGCTTATTTTATGTTCATTTTTCAGCTACTAAAGAAAATAAGTAGTTTGCAGAAGGATGATGCGGTTTGAGCTACATAAATTAACATATGCAAAACAGTAGGGTGGAGATTTGTTTTCTGTGTAAATGGTAAAACAAGACAAAGTCACAATGAGAAACAATACACAAATAGAAGGAAAGGCAAAGGAAAGACAGCAAGAAAAGGAATATTGACTGCAAACAAAGAAAGGCACACATCGTATGTGACGTGAGCACAATAAATGGGAATATAAAGCACACCTGGCATACATTACAACGATAAACTTTACAAAACTTGAGAAAGTGATCTAATCCCAGCTAACCACAGCTTTTTATGCTTTCATTTAGAGGAACTGTGTGATGCAAACACGAGGATGTTATATGTTAGCATTCCTGCGAATAATTGAATTATCCAAAGCACAAAGGTGGAGTGATTCGGGTTTAATTCTTCCGATTCTATTGTTTGAGTGACTCTTGAAAGCTCAAGACGGATGGTTTCATATGTCGAAGCAGGGACGGAAAAAAAGAGAGGGAATTTATAATTCAATTAGAAAGAAGGCCGAGAGCGAGGGGGAGGCGGAGGGAGGGGTGCCTGGAGTCCAGCCAGCGGACAGATAACCCTGCGCATTAAAGTAATATTATGCTCCCCGAGCCTGTTACCATAGCAACGAACTACAGGATTAATAAATACACATGGTGATCAATCTCCAGAGAGAGGGAGAGAGTTAAGTGCTCTTTCCACCATCGAAATCATCACTCATGCTTTGACGTACAGACGCTCTCCGGATCGTTCTTTCTGCCTTTTATCTCGTATTGTTTTTCTCCTTCTTTTCTCCCCGAGAGAAGAAAAAAAAATACACTTCCCTCCATCCGGCTTCCCAAATCCATAAATACCAGATTATTACTGATGCCGTTAAGAGATTTTAATCGTATTAGCGAATCTGTCAAGTGGATCCTTTTGTTCTGTAATGAACCGCAAAGAGGACACGTGCTTAAACGAGATCCACCACAATTCTCCAAATCCAGACAGATGGATGGATTTCACAGTAGAAAAAAAGTTTAAGCTTCGTTTAAACTGCCTATATCCAATTTTCTTTCCACCTTCTATTTTACACGTTTCGTAAATTTACAGTTGCCTTAGCAACATGCAGGAGGTCGTCAGAATATTGTAGATGGACGCACGTGAAATATGCTTAATGATGGCTCTTTGCAAACTTCACAAACGTTAATTAACTACAAGATTTTGAGTCAAAGAAGGAGAAAAACACCATTTTCCTCCTCTGTGTTTGAAGCACTGTGTCCTCCTCTGTGATTTGAAGCTGTCGAGATTCCGCATGTACCTCTCAGGGGACATCATTCAAACCCTCAGGGGGCATTTCTAGCCTATTTGGTGCCCTCGGCAAACATTCCAATGGGAATATACCCTACAAGTACAACCTGCAGGTGAGCGATGGTGCGTGGCTTGGTTTTGGTAATAATGGAGCATTTTAGAGAGAAGTTATTACCCATTTTCTGGGCAAAACGTATTTTGAGTTTGAAACTTTGCAGACAGTCCCTAAGCAATCCTGTCTCAGTGGAATACGGAGGGAGGCATGTTTTGATACAAATCCTTTTGTAGCTTGGATTAAATAGAGTTGATATTTGTCTATTAAGAGCATTTGGGTTTTTAGCTTTTGAGCAGAGAAAACTGAATCTGTGAATCCGGTAAGCAGCAGGAGACGCCTCACATTTTCCAAAATGTGTCCATCCATCCATCTTTGTCAGCTTATCCGGGGCCGGGTCACAAGGGCAGCAGTCTGAGCAAGGAAGCCCAGACTTTCCTCACCGAGGACATTTCCTCCAGCACAACCAGGGGGATACCAAGGCGTTCCCAGACCAACTCTCCATTGAGTCCTAAGTTTTCCACGCTGTGGAGGAAACTCATTTTGGCCTCCTGTATTCGAGATATTACTCTTTTGGTCATGACCCAGAGCTATGACCATAGGTGAGAGTAGGAACCTAGCTCGATTGGTAAATCGAGAGCAAAGCATTTCAACTGGGCTCCTATTTTACATGTAATAAGCGGTTATGTGTGGACGAACAGAGTAAACATGCAGAAAAAAATCCTGTTTTCAAAATATCTAGGTCTGCAATACTTCTCTCAATTTATTGACTTTGAGTTTCATTTTCTTAGGTTCTTTCTCCTTGGTTTCTGCTCATTTCCTCATTATAGCCCTCACCTGCTCCTTGATTTGTGTTCCCTATTTAGTCTTGTCTCTCCTTTGCTCCCTTTCTGGATCATTCAGTTTACCAGGCTTTATTTGCACACCTGATTCCAAACGCAAAATATCACTGTCATAGTTCAGATCCGACTACAAATTACCAAAAAATCTGAAAGGGGTCACATTCGTGTCACTGGGCAACATTCAAATAACAGATTTAAGTGCTCTTAGAGAGCTGAAATAATAAAGACAACAGGACAAAATGAGCATTTGCTGAAGGATGTGCTGGTGGCTGGTGCTGCTGTTGTTTTTAATACGAAGGTAACTGAACAGTAATCCCTTGTTTATCGTGAGTGTTACATTCCTGCACCAATATTTAACCTTACCTTTACCTTTGTGCACAGGTCAACCTTGACTTTAATAATAACAGCGCACAAAAGCTATATGAAAGTTTTGTTTCCCCTTGTTTTGTGATCACTTGCAGCACTCTCTCGGCTCTTCCTACCTCATTTTCTCTTGCGACCAAAAATAAATAGCTCTGCAAATTCATTTAACAGCGGATTTGCTTTAAGGCATTGCAATATTGTGGCATTTTTTTATAGCTGTCACAAAACTGAGTTTTCTTTGCAAAAATAAAAAAATGCTTTACTCGATTCCTTCACTCGATTCCTTTCTTTTCCCTCTGGTTCTGTTATTTTCTGCGAGCTCTGACTGGCTGCTTTGTTTCTGATGACATAATCACCATCAGCTAGCGCTAACAAACAGTACGTGAGTCAGTGCAAGCTTATAAATTTAGGCAGAAGAAAGAAATAGAGGGAAATCCCTGGTATATATACTACTTAAACATGCTTTTTATTAAATATTTGCATTATTTTTAGTCATTAAACATGAACCTAAAATCCAACTTCATGCACGGCATTGTAATTGTGAATAATTATGATCAAATCTGTAACTTTTAAATATTGGTGGATGATCAACACTACAAAAAAAAGAAAAAGACTATTAAAAAGATTTGTTCTTTGTATTTACTATAAATGGATGCATAATACTTTTACATTTAACACTAATATTTCATGTTATTATCGAGTTTCTTTTGAGAATCCAGAATTACTATTGAAAATGTTTTTCTTTTTTAACAGTAAAATATCCAGATTAACAAGATTTAAATCAAATATTTATACTTTAAATAATAGTTAAATACTTTAAATTTACTTTGAATACTTTTAAAATACTTAAAAAATACATTACCTTTACTTTTACAAATATACTTTTATACTTTTATTAAAAATACTTTATTAAAAAAGTATTTATTATTAAACAAAGAATTGATCTTTAAAATCCTAGTTTCCTGGATATTGTAGCAGTTAGCATTTAGAGCTAGTTTGTTATATTACTGAATGCTAATCATAGGTGGCAGGAAAAGGACAGAATATGTCTCGGACTCACCAGCTTGGCCTCCGTGTGCATGGATGGGACGTGAGGGGAGGAGCATGCGCTGCTGTGGACAGGGCCTTGCATGCCCATCATGTTGGAGCCCATGGACATCTGCCTCTCCATCTGTAGCCACATGTGAATTTAGAATATTAGACAAAAGAATCTTAACAAATTCAGAAAATTTGGAAAATCCCTGCCGGTATAGGACTGCCCAGAAATTGATTTTAAAGAATTTACATTTTTAACACATTTTAGAAAAGAAATATCCTTGTTTATAAAACCAACATTGACAGAGTTTAAAGCTGTAAAGAGTGATAAGGTGTTAAAAAAGGGGAGAGTTGAAGCTAAATATATTGTATATAAAAGTGGTTTTCGTGGTTCTGTTAGTTTCATGCTTTACTCTTTGGCCAGTACGGTGACGAGTAAAACCTGCCAAAGCACAAGGCTTAAAATAAAACCATGAGTTCAAACAAAGCCTGGTGGAATCTATTAATGCTGAACATCTCAGTTAAATTAACGATGGCACTTTGTAGACGTGGACTCAAGAAAGAGTCTGATGGTGACCTAAATTGAGTTTAGGTCTCTCCTCTCCTCTTCTCTCGAATCCTCTCC